>CAUYRT010071808.1:0-32381 GCA_963574885.1 Lepilemur ruficaudatus
CTCAGCCTCCCGAATAGCTGGGACTACAGGCCTGTGCCACCATGCCCAGCTAATTTTTCTATTTTTTACAGAGAAGGGGATCACACTCTTGCTCAGGCTGGTCTCAAACTCCTGACCTCAAGTGATCCTCCTGCCTTGGCCTTCCAGAGTGCTAGGATTACAGGCGTAAGCCACTGTGCCTGGCCTCTAACATTATTTTTTAATCAGCCTCCACTGAATCACAACATACTTCAAAAGCAGGAGTTACAACTTTACTAGACAATTCATAAGTGGAAAAGAATTTAAAATAAGGAATAAGTTTTAATTTTCAAGTAGCCTATTATTTAAATTATCTGCAACTTTTCTTACAACCAAGATCAATATTAATCACCAGATAACCCAACCTCCTACACATCTTAAAGGAAATCAGAAAGGAACTCCTACCTCTGAAATTATCTAAACCATAGGCTTAGTAGTTAAATTTTGGGGGAATCAAAAGTCGTACTAGAATTTCTGACTGTGTTGTTGGTCAGTTCCCCTAACCCCTGCATTGTTCAGGGTCAGTTGTACTTTTGACATTATTCTAAGTTTGTTGCTCAACTCAGAATATTTTTGTTTGAAGTACAGTAGTATCATTCAAATGCAGTATTATTAACATCATTCTCTAAGGTTTTTTTCATCCTCTTGTCATTCTATACATTTTCCCTGAAAATTTAATCCTCTTCCATGGATTTGAACATTATAAATTCACAAATCACCAACATATCTTTACTCCAAACACCTTCAGAAATCCAAACCATAAACTTAACTTCCTACTGGACATTCAATCTTGATACAATGTTAGATTCAGTATGTCCAAAACCTAACCCACCTAACCCCTTCCCCCAACCTTCATCTAACATTCTCCAATATACTTAATGTCACCACTGTATACCCTTTAAGCCCAACTAGAAATCTAGGAGTCATCCTAAATATTACTAAAATGTGTCCCATCACTTTTATGCCAACTGCTATTGCCTTTGTTCAGGTATTCATCAATGTCTACCTCTTCTATAATGTATTCACTGGTTTCCTTCTTCCTACTCTTAAATCTATTTTCTACATAACCGAGGAGGTGGTCCTTTTAACTACAATCTGATCAAATCACTCTAAAAGCGTAAACATGATCAGGACATTCCCCCTTCAAGGGTTCCTGAGTTCCGGTTGCTTGGCAGAGCAGCTTTTTTTCTTATTACTGCCTGACTCTCACCCCTAAGAACTAGAAACACCGATTTACTCAGAGGAGTTCCCAGTGCTTATGCTACATGATAGCTCTTTACATGCTGTAATCTCTGCAAGAGCACCATTCGAAAATCCAAAGCCTGCTTGTAAGTCACATGTACAACAAGGCTTCTCTGAAGCCTTCCTTGCAGTACCTCTACCCATAACAAGATAAAAACTACTCCCAGTTCTGAACCACTTCTATGACTAGTATGTATTAAAAACAGCAAACTCAATAAATGTTTGCTGAACTTATTCTTCAGCACTTAATTTGGTTATCAACAAAATCTGAATCTGTTCAATTCAGATGTAAGAATTAGGATAGTCCTTCGGCAGATTAGAAGATAAGTAAGAATGCATCAGAACTTATCTATTACTACTTATGGCAAAATAACTAAAGCACATGTCCTGGCAACAGTGTATCAAGATTATCTCGGCATACAGAAAACTTTCACTTTTTTTTAAAAAACATTCTGTACACGAAGAGTACCTTTTACAATGCAAATTACAAATACAGATTTTAATACATCAAATACCCTTTTATGGCACAATTTCCATCTAACAAGAATAACTATTCTCAAATTCTAGGAAAACACCTATTACAACTAATGTATCAAAATATTTTCAATCAAATATTTAATTTAGAAAAGGAAGACTACTTTTAGAAGAACATGTCACAATTTTGAAAATTTTCCATTTTACCATTAAAGGAAGAGCTCCTAATTGTAGGTGATGAAGTCGAGGAGGTGCATGGTAATGGGCCAAGTGAGGATGCAACGCACCAGGTGTGTAAGTAGCTGCAGTCACTCCAGCTTCAATTCCCAGTTCCCTGACAAAGGATGAGAATAGTTTAACTTTAGTCCTCCTTACAGTCTCTTTATTATCAACAGAAATGGTAGCATGTTTATACTTTAAAAAGTAATCTAAGATTTCTTAACTTACAAAGCTGAGAAAAAGATAATTTAGCACAAC
This sequence comes from Lepilemur ruficaudatus, assembly GCA_963574885.1. NCBI lineage: Eukaryota > Metazoa > Chordata > Mammalia > Primates > Lepilemuridae > Lepilemur > Lepilemur ruficaudatus. The sequence goes on from CAUYRT010071808.1 coordinate 2,212, forward strand.
AGATTTAACTAATAATTTCAAATTTGTTTCAGAAATGAAAGCTGAAAAAACTCAATTCTGGGAACATGAGGAACAAGCATTTATACTTCGTTTCACATCTTACAAAGGAAGGAAATATAATGAATGGCTCCTAAGGTCCCTTCCAATCTAAAAGCCTGGTTCTACATGAGCACAGAAAATAGTTTACTTTTTTGGTTTATGTGAATTTTATAGATGTTCCTCGGGCTTTTGTTGGTTGGAAATCATCTCTTGGTTGTTGACATCAAGGATAATTAGAATAGCAAACTCTTCTACACCTTATAATAAAGGGTAAATAAATTTTAGAAAAGGTAAAATTGGTACATGCTAAACCTTCATTTATTCATTATCATTTTATGTTCTGCCTCAAAAGTTGCTGTAGATCGAGATCTTCAATGATTGCCTACACATAATACATTCAGAAAGAAAACTTAATGAAAATCTGCTTCTGTGTCTCTAGGAAAGACCACAAGCTTAGGAGAATGCAGACTGGATTTCTCTCGTCAATGGCAGGAGTTGGAGGTGTTGGAACAAATTAGAGTACAAAGGTGGGGGTCGGATAAAGAAGTTGTGAACAGTAGTATCAGTTTAGGGAATTAACTCTGGTAGCAGACACCCCTGAAAAACAGAAAAACAAAAGGTCTACTCCTCTCACTTTCATGTGGAATGTAAAATACAAGAACATATAGAAGTAGAGAGTAGAAGTTTGGTTATTAGAGGTGTGGGTCTAGGCAGTGAATGCACAAAGAGATGTTGGTCAATGGATACAAAATTTCAGTTATACAAGAGGAGTAAGTTCTGGTGTTCTATTGCATAGCATGGTGACTACAGTTAATAATAATGTATGTGTATTTCAAAATTGTTAAAAGAGGAGTTTAAATGTTCTCACCACAAAGAAATTATAAATATTTGAGGTGATAAATATGCTAATTAGCCTAATTTGATCATTCTACAATGTATACATATATCAAAACATCATTGTACCCCCAAAATATATATGTCAATTAAAAATAAAATCAAACTTAAAAAAAAAGCTTGACTCCTCAACATGTTCCCTGCCCCAGAACTCAAGCTCCTACTCTTTCGTCTCCAGGCTTCTACGTGGCTAGAGGCAGTCTCTTACACCTAAATGGGCAAAGCATTTTACAACAAGCTGCTGAGCACAGCTTTGAAATTAAAGAAAATACTAACCAGGCAGATCTTTCTGGAGCCTGTCGAGGATGTGAAGACATAGTCTGAGGCACATGAATATGATGCCCATGACCATAGTTTGGGTGCATCCTATGTGGATGAGGTGGGGGGCGTTCATGTGCCCGCCTGGAAACACAGAACACAAAAAGACCACTGGAAATAATTGAATAATTGGTTATTTCTTATGTAGAAAAATTCTAGAATGTTATAAACATCTACAGATTAGTCATAAAATTAATTTTGTCAATTAATTATAAAATGTAAACTTATTTAATAAAAAAAATCAAGAAATTATAACCTCCTCCACAAATTCTAACTGCTCATTTATTCCAATGGCTCCAATTCAAATATCAAAGGAAAACAGCAATTTTAACATTATCCTGTATACCTTATTTACAAAAGTTTAAACATGAGAATAATAGGAATTGAATGCAAATAAAATTTTAAAAAATTAACTACCCCCCTCAAGAAAATGTTTCTGGTACAAACAAGTTATCTTATATAAACAAATAAGGCAGAAAAATGGAAACTTTTATTTTTCTTCATTCACTTTTTTGAGACAGGGTCTTGCTCTGCTGCCAATGCTAGAGTGCAGTGGCATAATCATAGTTCACTACAGCCTCCAACTCCTGGACTAAAGGGATACTCCTGCATTAGCTTCCTGAGCAGCTGGGACTTCAGGCGAGGGCCAGCAGGCTCGACTAATATTTTTTATTTTTTGTAGAGATGGGGTCTTGCTTGTTGCCCAGGCTGGTCCTGGCCTCAAGCGATACTCCCAACTTGGCTTCCCAATGTGCTGGGATTACAGGCATGAGCCACTGTGACTGGCCCATTCACTCTTATATCGTAAAGATAGTCAACTATTTTAACGAATAAAAGTGTTAAGAGAAAAAATTTTTGACCTTGTGAATTTTTTTCAAAATACATGTAGTACATGTTAACATACCTAGGAAAATATTTAGCTTTAATCACACTCTTTATTCTGCTTCCCAGTGTATTTTCTCTTCCAAAATTCAGTTAAATTTACAGACACAAATGGTCACAAAATTCTAAACAAAGAGCATTAAAGAAAGCTTAGTCCCAGGGATTATTTTATACTCTAATTCTTTTCTACTGTTTAATTTGCAGAGTTTGCATGTTTACCCTTAATGATTTAGAACAAATAATTTGCTAGCTACTGGAGGATATAACTGTTAATCTGAAAATTTTCTATATAAAAGAGTACTATATTAGAATGGCAGCAACAGTCAGAGATCTTGAATATAAGTATTAAACTAAAGGAAGAAGTTACTCAAGTTAGATTAGTTAGATCAAGCATTTTGCATTTTATGTAAAGGGTCAAACAGGAAATATTTTTGGCTCTATAAGCCATATGGTCTTAATTGCAACTACTCAACTTAGCATTTCTAGTGTGAAAACGGGCACAGATAATATGTTAACAAACAAGTGTAGCTGTTTTCCAATAAACTTTACTTACAAAAACAAGGCAGGCAGAATTAGACCAACAGTCTGTTGCCCTGAACTAGAAAATTAGATCCTAAATTATCAAAAGAAGGTCATAATTTGAGGGAATATTTTAATATTTAAATTTACAAATAAACTAAGAAGACTATTTGGCAATGCCAGTTTTGTTTTATTATATTTTTGAGACGGAGTCTTGCTATGTTGCCCAGGCTAGTCTTAAACTCCTGGCCTCAAGTGATCCTTCAGCCTCAACCTCCCGAGATGCTGGGATTATAGGTGCAAGCCACTGCACCTGGCTTCAATGTCAGTTTTTGAAAATTCTATTAATATTTTTCTTTCCTCTGGTTAGTAACTTAAATATAATAAGTTAAATCAAATCTTTGATATCTTTAGATCTTATTCCTCAGGATCAATTTTAACATTAACCTTTACTATGGGATACTGTAGAAACAAACAATAAAATTGGTTTGCATAAAGAAATGATCCTGGGACATATGCTGAAAGTGGTTTGATTTCATTAAATCTGATATAAACTTTGTTTTGTCAATATCTATAATTCAGGAAAAGGCAGAGGAAGATTCTGGTTAGTGAAGAATCGATTTCCTAGAGAACTGAGAATTTAGTACAGTTACATCATTTCTAAAGACTTCATAGCTTTGTTTTATTTTTTGAGACAGGGTCTCGCTATGTTGTGCAGGCTGGACTTGAACTCCTGGGCCTAAGTGATCCTCCTGCCTAAGCTTCCCAAGTAGCTGGGACTACAGGCATGCATCACCTCACCCAGCTAGGTTTTAATACTTTTAAAAGACTAATGGAAATAGAAGAAAAAGCAAGCGTGATTTTCTTTTTAAAACTGTAAAACATACGTTGGATGTTGCATCATCCTCCTCCTTTGAACTTCCATCCTCTGCATCACTTCATGAGGATGCAGTCTCTGGGCTGGAGGTGCTGTGGTTGGAATATGGTGTGAAATTGGCTGGTGTGTAGGAGGAAGATGCTGAGGGATTGGTGCAGCCGTACTGGCTAAGTGAGTTGGAGGTGGAGGTGCCACCGGGTGTGATGTTGCATGAGAAGATATTTGAGAATGGAAAGCATGTACAGGATGAGGAATAACATAATCCACTTGAGGTGGTGGCTGAGTCTGAGGAGGGGGGTTTCCATGAGCGTGGGGGCAGGCAGAAGCTTGATGATGAAGCGGCCTCGTCAAAGAAGCATCTGCAAGAAAAACATTTCAAGTATGTTACATAGGCACCACGCAGTTAAGTATATATTGTTATTATATATTCCTATCATACTGTTTAACATATTAGCACATATTTAATTTTTGAATAGTTTATCAGTGCTTGAATCTGCTCAAGCAACTTGCTTTTTTCTTTGAATAATATCAGATATCTTCTCATGTCAATATATACACTTTTACTCCATTCATGGCTTCACAACATTCTATTACAGGAAATGTACCAAATTTATTGAAGAAATACCCATTAATAAAAATTGCAAGTAACCCAAATACTGTGATGTCTGTGTATATGATCCCTCTTGTGTTCACCCTTTTCATATACATCCATGTAAACATACACATATACTCACAGATCATTTTTGTAGCATAAACTCCTGTAAGTAGTTCTGAGTCCAAAAGAATACTGTAAATTCAGGCCCAAGGACAAAACACCCTTCCCGAAAGGTTGCCATAATTAATGTTTCCATCAATAGTACCCAGGAATGCCTGATTAACCCCACAGAGTCACTAAATTTTTAAAACACATGTGATTCTAAGAAAAAAAATCTTTTATTTATTGACCAGGTATTTGTTCTTCTCAGCATTATGTATTTATGTTCTTAGCCTGTTATGTTACTAGCCTTTTTCTTATAGACTAAGTCTTCTTTGTGTATATGGAAGCTTTATCATAATAGGATATAAATATTTTTCCAAATTGTCTATTTCGCCCTGCCCTATGTCATTTTTCCCATGCTACATTAAGATGAAGGGGGCATAGTTGCCACGAAACTGACATGGAAATAAGCCCTTAACAAGATGGTTCTTCTTCCTTCCAAATCTTTATGTTTCAAAGTAACTGCTGAAAAATCCCTCTGAGGCATACACATCTCTCTTGCTCTGAGAGATCTCCAACTACGTGGTATGTAAAAAAATGTTTGTCTCCTCTTTAAATTTCAGTCCAAATTTCATTTCATTGGAAGATATTCTTGGTAGTCTGCTATGGAGCAATAGCCATTCTCTAGTTTCATCACAGAACGGTTTTCTTCAATTTTTAATGCTTTTGAGTCATTCAGCAGGGGTGAAAGTTAGGTAACCATAACTTACTCCCTGTATCTTCAAAGGATGCCCTATTAGCATGTATTTAAAAGAAACTCAGTATAAGTTGTGAGACAAATTTTTAAGCCAACTTTGTAAAAGTTATGTTTTTAAATTCAATGCTTTACTCTTTAAGAAGGCACAAAGCTCAGTACACCTCTTGGTCACAAAAAAAGAATTCACCATGTTTGATCACTATTATCTATCCTTCCTCAAATTCACAGCATGTTTTCTAGTTACACTTCAAAGTTTTCTATTTCTATGGTCATTATGCAAGACAATATTTATAAATATTTCAAAATCTTAGTTTTGCTTCAGAATGAATCAATTTATTTAACTCTTCAGGCATCATTTTAATTCAATGTTTATCTAACAAAACAAGCCGCTAACCATTACAGAAAATGACATATTTTGCATTCCCCTACATCATTTCCCTTCCTTTTCTATTTATGTGTGCTCTTGCCAGTTTAAAAAAATAAACTGTTCTTGATATTGCTTCCTAAAAGTTCAACATATCACTTACAGATTCAATATTATAATCTGTTCCAACATTTATTAAATCTTACACCCTTTTTATTAAGTGTATACCAATTGATTAATGATTAATTATAAGTAGTCTTACTTACATATTCCCAAGCTTGAATACAGTGACTATTCATAGGCATGATCACAGCATACTACAGTCTCAAACTCCTGGGCTTAACCAATTCTCCTGCATTAGCCTTCCAAGTAGCTGGAATTATAGGCTTGTGCCACTGTGTTTGCCTTATTTATGTATCTTATCAATACATCTTATTAACAGGATAGCAAAACTTTTAAATAATAGCATTTCTAGTACAGTGGTTTTATCACTTCATCAAGACCATAAATCTTTCAAAAGCAAGGACATGTTCTTATTGTCATACTGGTATGCATGTTATGTACCTGGGACAAAGTGTGACAATTTATAGCCATTAAGAATTATTTCCGGCCAGGCCTGGTGGCCCACGCCTGTAATCCTAGCACTCTCGGAGGCCGAGGCGGACGGATCATTCAAGGTCGGGAGTTCAAAACCAGCCTGAGCATGAGTGACGCCCCGACTCTACTATAAATAGAAAGAAATTAATTGGCCAACTAAAAATATATAGAAAAAATTAGCCGGGCATGGTGGTGCTTGCCTGTAGTCCCAGATACTCGGGAGGCTGAGGCAGAAGGATTGTTTGAGCCCAGGAGTTTGAGGTTGCTGTGTGTGTGGCACTCTAGCCCAGGCAACAGAGCGAGACTCTGCCTAAAAAAAAAAAAAAAAAAAAAAAAAAAAAGGAATTATTTCCACTTTAGAAGTATGAAGAAAGTGAAGACAAAGAGATTAAGTCACTAAACTTATTACTCAGACCTGGGAGGTCAACTCAAGATCTATTCTAAAGTCAGTGCTCTACTACACCACAGTGTCTTCTTTAGTTCAATTTGAACAAAAAGATTCGCATGTGAATTAAAGCATATTGGAAACTGGGCATGGTGGCATATGCCTATAGTCCCAGCTACTTGGGAGGCTGAGGCAGGAGGATCACTTGAGCCCAGGAGTTCGAGACCTCATCTCTAAAAATAAATTTAATAAATAAATAATATCGGAAATGTATCAAAAAAGAAGTATGGGAGAATGGAGAAGAGACTACATTGTGTGTGTATGTGTGTGTATTATATACACATATAGGAAAAGGAGTCCAGAACAAGGTTATCAAAATGTCTCTAACACAAGAGAATACAATTTAAATTCCCTACCTTCATTCTTATTCACACACCCTCAATGCTTGGAAAAAAATTTAACAGTATTTATTTGAAAGTTTATCCCTTTGACACAGCAACCTCACTGTTAGGAAGTTATCCTATAGATAAACTCATACATACAACTACAAACAATTTAAATGTTCACTAACAGAAGGCTGATTTAATATATAATCAAGTATCATAAGGGTATTAAAAACCAATGAGCTCGATTTTTATGTGCTAATGAGCAAACAATTAAGATACATTGTTAAATTTTAAAACAAAAGGAGGCCAAATAATGTTTGGTATGACCCCCACCTTTTTTTATTGATATGACTGGGCTGAAATATATTTCTATTTGTCCCATCTGTCCATTGTCTCTTTTTCTTTCTTTTCTTGGCTTATTCTTTTTTTTTTTTGAGACAGAGCCTCACTCTGTTGCCTGGGGTAGAGCGCCGTGGCGTCAGCCTAGCTCACAGCAACCTCAAACTCCTCGGGTTAAGCAATCCTCTGCCTCAGCCTCCTGAGTAGCTAGGACTATAGGCATGCACCACAATGCCCTGCTAATATTTTTTCCGTATATTTTTAATTGTCCAGCTAATTTCTTTCTATTTTTAGTAGAGATGGGATCTCACTCTTGCTCAAGCTGGTCTCAAACTCCTGACCTCGGGCGATCTTCCCGCCTAGGCCTCCCATAGTGCTAGGATTACAGGCCTGAGCCAACACGCCTGGCCCCATTTTTTTTTTAAGGAGAAACATTTATATATGTGTGAGTACAGAGAAAATTTCTGAAAGATTTTATAATAAGCTGTGAACAGCTGCTGAGGTATTAATATTAGTGAGATGTAAGAAAAGTTTTTACCTTCTTATTTTATATCATTCTGAAGTTTGAACTTTTTAGAATGTATACGAGATACTTTTAGGATAAAATTAAAACAAGTTTCAGTTTAAAACATTTATTTATTTATTAGGCCATTAAAAAAAGAATGGACTTATAAACAGCTTCGGTATATTATTTTTAAAGGGGAGGGGCAGAAAACCACACACTGAATTCTTCATAAAAGATGATCAATTAAAGATGAATACCAACAAGTATTACAAAACAGCCTGTACATCATACCAGTATTCATACCCAGAATTTGGCCATTGGTCAATGGTTTGCAAAAACTAACCCTGTTTCTAAATCTGTTTTCCAACTTCAAATTTTAATTTTCATTATTGAAAAGGTAAATAATGTATGTATCACCAGTTTCACTGTACAATTCTGGTTTGATTGTAGCTGTCTGCAGGAAATAGAGTTCTACAATTATTAGAGTGGAAGAAAAAAATCTAAGAAGATATATAACTGAAAATTATTCCTTGTGATGTAATCAAAACAAATTTCCTTGCTGACTTCCTGGTTTATACCTGGCATTAATTTTTAGTGTTTATTATCAAATTATTTATTAAGCTTCCAACTGACTATCAGCTTATGACTTAACAAAGTAATAAATATGTTACATAGTCTAAGGGTATTTATCATTTCTTATAATATCTATTATGTGCTAGAAAAGCCACACCTGATTCTATTTTAATTGCCTGCACAAAATGAGCATAAAATCCTTTTTCCAACTGCCAAAGCTTGTTGTCAAGAAATTCTTTCTTATGCCTCAGTTAACTGTTTAAGAATTCTTAGACAAAATTTACTGTGCCTAGAAATACTACTTAACTTTCACATTTCTTTAGCTACTCCTAAAGAATAAATCTAAGTTCCTTAAAATTTCCCTTTAATGTACCTCAATTTCATAGATATTAAAATGGGAAAAATACACCCTACTCCTAAGTCAAGTAAATACTAAAACTTTATGAATTAGGATTAATGAAAGGTTATGTCATGGAGGAATGCACAATGTTTCACTTATATGCCTCTAGGTTTTTTTGCCTGTTAAATTTATACTTACAAGGAGGTGGCATATAATGTCGACATGATGACAGAGAGGGCTGTGGAGGGGGCTGGGGCTGGGGCTGCGCAACCATGCTTGATCCATAACTATCTATTGACAATGGCTGACTCGGGGCGGCAGCAGCAGCCTGATGGCCAAAGATTGCAGCTCGGGAAGAAGAAACAGGGCAGCAGGGGTCAAATGCAGATGCTCCATGAAAACCACCACTTCCATGACTTCTGATACCATTGTTGCTCAGGTCTACTGGCAATGCCTGCTGTATAAAAAAAAACTATATTTTATCTGTCTAAAGTTTGGTCACAACATTTCATGTTATATTATAAAAGTATTCCTAAGGCACCCAAAAAAAATGTAATCTTTGAATTAATTTGAAAATAGTAGTAGTAAGATTTCAGCATGAAGACCTACTGAGCTGACCAACAAAATACTTGGATTATCTTGCATATATCAAGTATATTTTGGATTGTGAAAATTGTAGTGTTTTATACTTAAAATCTAAAATCAATTTTTAAAAATCAAGCATAAGATCATACTACAACATGAAAAATTTTGTTTTTTTTTTTGTTTGTTTTTTTTTTTGAGACAGGGTCTCACTCTGTCTCCTAGGTAGAGTGCCGTGGCATCATCATAGCTCACTGCAACCTCAAATTCCTGGGCTCAAGTGATCCTCCTGCCTCAGCCTCCCAAGTAGCTTGGACTACAGGCACACGTCACCATGTCCGGTTAATTTTTCTAGTTCTTACAGAGATGGTGTCTCACTCTTGCTAAGGCTGGTCTCGAACACCTGGCCTCAAGTGATCCTCCCACCTTGGCCTTCCAGACTGCTAAGATTATAGGCGTGAGCCCTACACCCAGCTGAAAAGTTTAATTATTATTTTAAAGTCTATTCTTACAGAATATGTACATCTTAGAAAGAGAGAAAGAAACTTTAAAAACATACTTACATATTATCCTTTACCCCTAAATCCTGCCTAGTAATTTAGGACTCCTTTAGAAAACATAAAATCACACAACTGAAAACATTAAGGTTCTAGGTAAAAACCTATCTGTCCCAAACTCCGTATAGTAAGCATTCAAGTGAAACCCTAATACCGTAAATAAATCTACATTTTTGAAAATAACAAAGGTCAAAGGATTGTCTGGGCTAAATCATGAATTAGCTTTGCCTCTTAATCCTCTTTGCTTATCTAAAAAAAAAAAAAAACAAAACAAGAAAGGAAAAATTAGCCCACTGATTCCTTTTACTGGCATACCCTGTTTCATTGTACTATGCAGATACTGAGCTTTTTTTTTTTTTTTTTTTTAACAAATTGAAGTTTTGTGGCAACCTTGTATCAAGCAAGTCTATCAGCACTATTTTTTCAACAGCATGTGCTCACATTTTGGTAATTCTCACAATATTTCAAACTTTTCCATTATTATTATATCTGTTGTCGTACTCTCTTGAGTGATCTTTGATGTTACTATTATAATTGTTTTGGGGCACCCCGAACTCTGCCCATAAAAGACAGTAAACTTAAATGATAAATATGTGTTCTGACTCTCCACAGACTGGCTGTTCTCTCTTTCCTTCTCTCCTCTGGCCTCCCTGTTCCCTGACACACAAGAATATTGAAATTAGGCCAACTGATAACCCTACAGTGGCCCTCTACATGTTCAAGTGAAATAAAGAATCACACATCTCTCACTTTAAATCAAAAGCTAGAAATGACTAAGCTTAGTGAGAAGGGCACATAGAAAGCTGAGACAGACCAAACTAAAAGCTAGGCCTCTTGTACCAAACAAATAGTCAAGTTGTGAGTGCAAAGAAAAAGTTCTTGAAGGAAATTAAAAGTGCTCCATGGTACACAAATGGTAAGTAAAACAGCCTTATTGCTGATAACTGAGAAAATTTCAGTGGTCTGGATGCATCAAACCAGCCAAAACATTCCTTTAAGCCAACGCCTAATAATCCAGAGCACGGCTCTTCTATTTTATGAAGGCAATGAGAGGTAAAATGGCTGCAGAAGAAAAGCTGAAAGCAAGAAGAGGCTGGTTTACGAGGTTTAAGGAAAGAAGCCGTCTCTACACCAGAAAAGTATAAGGCGAAGCAGCAAGTGCTGATGTAGAAGATGCAGCAAGCTATCCAGAAGATCTAACTAAGATAATTTATGGAAGATGGCTACAATGAACAACAGATTTTCCTTGCAGATGGCACAGCCCTTTATTGGAAGAAGATGGCATCTAGGACTTTTGTAGCTAGAGAAGTGAAAGCCTGGCTTCAAACTTCAAAGGACAGGCTGATTCTCTTGTTAAGGACTAATGTAGCTGGTGACTTTAAGTTGAAGCCCACTTATCCTTCTGAATATCTAGGGCCCTTAAGAATTACACTAAATTTATACTACCTATGCTCTATAAAGAAAGTAATAAAGCACAATGACAGCACATCTGTTTACAGAATGGTTTACTGATTATTTTGAGCCAACTATTGAGACCTATTGCTCAGAAAATTCCTTCCAAATTATTACTGCTCATTGACAATGCACCTAGTCACTCAGCTCTGATGGAGATGTGCAAGGAGATTAACATTGTTTTCATGCCTGTTAACACAACATCCATTCTGCAGTCTGTGGATTAGAGGTAATTTTAACTTTCAACTTTTCTTATTTAAGAAACACATTTCATAAGGCTGTCATAGTTGACTTCTGTCATGAATCTGGGCAAAGTAAATTGAAAACCTTCTGGAAAGGAGTCACCATTCTATTTCTTTCTTTCTTTCTTTTTTTTTTTTAGACAGTGTCTCACTCTGTAGCCCTGGGTAGAGTGCACTGGTATCATCGTAGCTCACTGCAGCCTCAAACTCCTCGGCTCAAGCGATCCCCCTGCCTCAGTCTCCCGAGTAGCTGGGACTACGGGCATGGGCCACTACACCCAGCTAATTTTTCTTTATTTAGTAGAGATGGGATCTCACTCTTGCTCAGGCTGGTCTTGAACTCCTGAGCTCAAGCAATCCTCCCACCTCAGCCTCCCAGAGTGCTAGGATTACGGGTGTGACACACTATGCCCAGCTAGGAGTGACCATTCTAGATGCCATTAAGAACATTTGTGATTCATGGGAAGAGGTCAAAATATCAATATTGTTTTTTTTTGAGACACAGTCTCACTCTATTGCCCAGGCTAGAGTGCCGTGGCATCAGCCTAGCTCACAGCAATCTCAAACTCCTGGGCTCAAGTGATCCTCCTGCCTCAGCCTCCCGAGTAGCTGGGACTACAGGCACGTGCCACCATGCCCGGCTAATCTTTTCTATATATTTTTAGTTGGCCAATTAATTTCTATTTTTTTTTTTTTAATAGAGACGAGGTCTCGCTCTTGCTCAGGCTGGTTTCAAACTCCTGACCTTGAGCGATCCTCCCGCCTCAGCCTCCCAGAGTGCTAGGATTACAGGCGTGAGCCACCGCACCCAGCCCAAAATATCAACATTAATAGGAGTCTGGGAGAAGTTGATTCCAAGCTTCATGGATGACTTTAAGGGGATTAAGACTTCAGTGAAGGAAGGAACTGCATATTTAGTGGAAATAACAAAAGGACAAGAATTAGAAGTGGAGCCTGAAGATGTGACTCAATTGCTGCCATCTCCGGATAAAACTTGAATAGATTGAGTAGTTGCTTCTTACAGAGGAACAAAGAAAGCGGTTTCTTGAGATGGAATCTACTTCTGATGATGCTGTGAATATTGCTGAAAAGACAACTAAAGATTTATATAGAACAGTCCACTAACTTAGTTAATAAAACAGCAGCAGGGTTTGAGAGGACTGACTCCAATTTTGAAAATTCTGTGGGTAAGATGCTATCAAAAGCATCACATGCTTCAGAAAATCTTTCATGAAAGAAAGAATCAATGTAGCTAACTTCATTGTTGTTTTACTTTAAGAAATTGCCACAGCCACCCCAACCTTCAGCAACCACCGCCCTGATCAGTCAACAGCCATCAACACTGAAGCTGCAAAAACCCTCCACCAGCAAAAAGACTACAACTAACTGAAGGCTCAGATGAATTGTTGGCATTTTTTAGCAATAAAGTATTTTTAAATTAAGGTATATTCGTTTTTTTAGACAACGCTATTGCACAGTTAATAGGCTACAGTATAGGGTAAACATTAACTTTTATATACTCTGGGAAGCCAAAAAATTCATGTAACTCTCTTTATTATGATATTCACTTTATTGCAGTGGTCTGGAATTGAGCCTGCAATATCTCCAAGGTATGCCAGTATTAGGAATATGATTTTAGTTCCATTTACTAAGTTGGGAAATAAACTAGAGTTTAGATTCAATCTCTACTCATCAATAATTTATTCCCCTAAAAGCACATTTTAAAAGTCCAAAGTAAAATACCTTTACCTTCTACTTTAGAGCAGATTACTGAGCAAGAATTGCTTCTTTATATTCTTAAGTAATTTAAATACAAACTTCCTGCTTAGCTTCAGCATAGCCGTACTTTTTAAAATGTGATTAAAGAAAATAAAGATTTGATATTATATATGGAATTATATACAAGAACTATTCCATAGTGGAAACTGAAGGACTATAGATGAAGAAAGCCAGGACAATGCATTTGTCAGAAGCCCAGGACACTCAGCAGTCCTCAGAGGACCTACAGTGGTCTTTCTACTTTCACCGGGCTCTAGGTTCAGGGAATAATAGAAACAAAAGGAACTTTGGATGCTGAAAGGGAAGGGGGATAACGAAACAGCAGAAGCTGTCAAGGAGAAAAGGAAGAGCTTCTTTCTTCTTCTATACTGTGTGTCTACAATTAGTTAAGTAAATGGCCTCTTTCTGTTGAGTTGGAAAACAGAATGTATGTCCTCAACTCTGGTAATTAAGGTTTAAGAATAATATTGTGAGACTTTGAATTTATGTTTATGGTTCAAATCCTTTCCTTTCTTATTTAGACTAAAATTGTCAAATGAACTAAAGTATCAACATCTTATGAAGGTGACAAACTTCATCTTAGCTTCATTTCTAGTCAGTGATTAAGAACATTCTCAGAGAGTAAAGTAGTTCCTGGAAGGAACTGAGAGTAAAGTTAAAGAATGAAAAGAAAAGGGAAAAAACGACGAGAGCCCTCTTCTTCACAATTCCAACAGTTAATTCAATTCTTATTATAGAAAGTAAAGCGAGTGAAAGCAAGATAGGTACAGAGACGGGAAATGACATTATTTCACATAGATTATAAATGATGCGTCATGCTCATTATTAATAAACTATCAAAAGAGAAAGCCACCTGGCATGGCAGTGCGTGCCTGTAGTCCCAGCTACTCTGGGGAGGCTGAGGGAGGATTGCTTGAGCACAGGAGTTCAAGGCCAGCCTGGGGAACATAGCAAGACCCTGTCTCTTAAAAAAAAAAAAAAAAATGAGTGTACAAATGCATGTCACATCACATAAACGCAAGCAATGAGGCTATTTTGCAGACAGTCAAGTGATTACCACAACTTCTCTGTTTGCAGGCCTAATTCTTCTTTGCCTATGCCCAATCTGGCACTCAACCATAAGACATCTACATGATCACATATCCTCAGATCAGTTGTTTGCTTCTTCCATTCCTCGATTTCCTGCTGTACCCCAAGAGGTCTCAAGTGGAGAAACTATATGAAGTTATCTCATAAGTATGTGGCTAATTTTAGAGCCCTACAAACATCTATATGAGTCTCAAACTGTTATCTTCAAAATCTCACTCTCTTCCCTTTCATACCCATTATCACCACTGAATGCCTGGGATGCTATTGATTCTTCTTAAATTTTGTCTGCAATACAAATACCTCCTTCTAGACATGGGTAAATAGGTTACGTATATTTTACACCGAAAAGAACTATAAAAGAGATTCTACCTATAATTAACTGACTCGGGTTGAAAGAAAACATTGTACACATAACTGATCTCTCAAACCAGCTGTATTATTTTATTAATTACAACAGAATATTCTGTGAATGAGAGACCCAACTTTTGGCAGCTCTTTAACCAATGTATGAGAAGCCAGTACATGTACTTCTTCATCATTTTCCTACTACACTTATAAAATCTTTCAACCCAAATTTTCAGTAATAGGAAGTTATACTTTTAAGTAGGTCCTTTCGTTCAGACTGCCAGAAAGATCTTTCTTGCTTTTTTTGACAGAATCTTGCTCTGTTCCCTGGGCTAGAGTGCAGTTGTGTGATCATAGTTCACTGCAACCTCACATTCTTGGGCTCAAGTGATCCTCCTCCTTCAGCCTCCCGAGTAGCTGGGACTACATGCACGCACCACCACGCCTCACTAATTTTTAATTTTCTGTGTGTGTGTGTCTGTCTGTGTGTGTGGAGACAGTGTCTCCCTATGTTGCCCAGGCTGGTCCTAAACTCCTGGTGTCAAGCAATCCTCCCACCTCAGCCTCCCAAAGTGTTAGGTTTACAGGTATAAGACCCCATGCCTGGCCTGGAAAGATCCTGATGCTCCCTCATTCCCAAGATACAGAATAGGTCCAGCCAATTAATTAATATCCAGAACTGTTACCAGAATGAAAATAACATCTAAAATCTAATTTTATTTTCTATTAAACTCTTCCAAATTTTCTCTTGATAACAACAGCTGTCTTTATTAAGAGAAAAATCTCTCCTTAATTATTTTTAATTTGTCCAACCCAAAAGAAATAACCACCACAATTTTAAAAGATGAAGCATGTACTTTAGGAAAGGTCAGGTGATATAGAAAAGCAGTTGCTCTGGATTTTCTCTTTTACTTTTTCTAGCTTTTTTTCTATCAGATTACATGTTGAAATTATAATTTTTCCATGAAACTATAGAGAAAATTGGTTTTAAAGCATGTGACATCCAGATTGATATCACAACTATACACATGTAAAGAGATGACATAACAAAAGTAACAGTAGTACATGGCTTCATTTACTCCATGTGATCACCAAAACTAATTTAATATATTTGACACTTCAAACATTCACTAATAACATCAACTAATTTACTTAATTAAAATTTTTTGCTGATATTTTAATTCTCCATAAACTAAAAACCTCATCCGCTCCAGAGAAATCATGCTACAGGTGTGCATCTGAGAAAGCTGTCTATTTCTAGATAAGTGGAGGTAATAATGAGCTCTAGAGCAGGGGGTAGAAGGGAAAAAACTGGGAGAATTTTCCAGTTTCTCATGAATTAGGCTGACACTCTAAAATCCCTAGATCAGATTCAACTGTATGAAACTAAAGACATCAAAAAAACATTTCAGAATAAAAAAGTGATTTTTAGATTATCACTTCTGATTTCCCACATCCCTGGTCCACTCAATTAGATGCAATAACTTAGACCATCTGAAAATCCTAGAGATATAATTAAAAAAAAAAAAAACACAGACCACTCAATCAGGCCATTTTTGCATGTAAGAATGTGACTCATTTAGTATATAAAATTTATCATTAGGGTTTTTTCCTCCTCCTGAAGGCACCACAATAAAAAAAGGCAGATGGATTGGCTTTAGCTCAAGTGGTTACTTCCTCACACTGGGCTTTCCAGCCATCTAAAAAAGAAAGGAAGGAAGGAGAAGGGAAAGAAGAGGTGGAAGGGAGAGGAAGAAAGAGGATAAGAGAGAGGAGGGGAGAGGGAGGCAGGGAGGAAAGAAGGAAAAAGACTGACTCATCAAATTCCACATACCTGGTCATGGTAGCTGGTACCAGAACTACTATTTGCTCCACAAGGTGCTTGTACTTGTGGAGGTCTTTCCACAGGGCAAGCAGGATCACTAAAGGAAGGAGAAACTGGAACAGCTGGGTGGGGAGTATGGTGGTGGTGGTGGTGATGTTGAAAATGGTGACCATGCTGCTGAAAGCAACTTGTATGAGGATGTCCTAATGCATGGAGATTCTGTGATGACCCTCCACATGGTGAGTGCTGAGGACAGCAGGAAGGTAATCTTGGCATTGCAGGAGGGCCAGTTTCCGTTACAGCACTAGATGTAGTTCTCCTTGAGTCATCTTGAAACAGAAAAAAATGCGTAGAATAATCAAATCATCAAATATCACTGTGTAAAAAATAGGTACTGTGTATAAACAAGTAATGACAGAATTAAGAAATGTTTAGTAAATTCAAATCTCTTTAAATAAGAATGTGATAGTTCCACATTCTTAACATACACATCATATAATTTTAGACAGTAAACTTCACTGGAATTTTCCTAAAACTCTAACACCTTCAAAAGGTTCATATTTGCCATGACATGTAAATATGGTGATAGATTATCTTTTTCTAGTCATAACAAATGATTAGTTATCAATAAAATTGCATTTTAAAAATACCTCGTGAGTCCTTCCACTATATGCTACAAACCAAAAGATCTTCTGAACTCCATGAACCCTTAATACCATAAATCATTCCTACATAATATAGACTGCTATGTACTTCTTAAAATCTCACCTTTTTATTTTTTTTATTTTTTTCCAGAGACAAGAGTCTTACTCTGTTGCCTGGACTAGAGTGCCGTGGCGTCAGCCTAGCTCACAGCAACCTCAAACTCCTCAGCTCAAGCGATCCTCCTGCCTCAGCCTCCCAGGTAGCTGGGACTACAGGCATGCGCCACCATGCCTGGCTAATCTTTTCTATATATTTTTTAGTTGGCCAATTAATTTTTTTCTATTTTTAGTAGAGACGGGGTCTCACTCTTGCTCAGGCTGGTTTCGAACTCCTGACCTTGAGCGATCCTCCCACCTCAGCCTCCCTGAGTGCTGGGATTACAGGCGTGAGCCACTGCGCCCAGCCAAAATCTCACCTTTTAAAGACATACCCACTCAACTCAGAGCGTATCTGGCTAAGTCTCACTAACCACTACCATCTTTTCCTCTTTCTCTAGCCTCTAAAATCAGAACCAATGAATAGAAGAAATGATGAGACTTTACTATTTAGAAAATAATATAAAATGTGTCTTATCATAATCTGCTGACTAAATGTCATATAGTAGGGAAAAAAGGATAGACCTGGGTTCTAATTCCGAGCCTGTCCCTTAGCAATGTGACCCTAGGAAAGTTATATAACCTCCTTCTCAAGTGGTAATAACTGTCTTGCATGGTTGTTGTTTGAAAAGATGGTAATTTTCTAGGTATAAGACATCTGAGTCTTAATTACGCTCTGTCACATGCCCACAGTTATTCTGAAGATATGTTCCTCCATGCCAAAAGAACTGCAAAAGTGTCCCCAGAAAGTCTGTCCCAGTGTTTCAGACTCATCTAAAAACCAGAAACTTTCCCTCAAACTAAATATTACATGGAAACTAATAAAACAGATAAAATGGGAAACTTCTGGTTAAATCAGAAGGTGAAGAGCCCAAGCCAGAGCCATGGCCTAAACCAATCCATAACCTCTCACTCTCTCCAGTGACTTGAGGCATCGCCTCAGAGTCCTTAGAATTCTGGAGCATCACAGTCCTGGCCTTATTTTTAGAGTAATGAATACTAGGTTTCCTGCTCCTATCGTGGCTCACAGTACCTAGCTAATCGCTTCTGGGCCAGTTTATCAATTAAGAATCTTCTCGTTACCTACAAATAATATAAAAACCCAACTAAAATAGCTTAAACCATAAAGGGAATTTATGGGCTCACATAAATGAATCTGGGGGTGCTTCAGGGTCTGATTGACAGGACTCCAGCAAATTTCCCTATAATTCTTCTGTCTCTGTCCTCCCATACATGTCCTGTCCTGCCTTTGCTGATTCTCTTCTGTGTAGGCCTGTGCTTAAAACTCTTGTTATGTACTATTTCTATTCCAAATTCCTGTATATTTGTTTTTACCAAGATCCTACTCTGGACTATTTGGACTAATCTCCTGAAACCTTTTACTAAGGTCCTTAACCAGGGAACTTAAATACATGGGTCTGTGAACTTGGATGGGAAAAAAATACAAATTTTCACTAACCTCTAACTGCCTTCTGGAATTAGTACTACTTTGTCATCATCAGGTGACAGATTAAATATTGTAAGCAATTTGTAACAAATACAAAGCCAACAAACTATTTACTTTTCAAACATAAATTATAGCAGATTCAAAATCAGTTCTATAATTGTGTCACATTCACTCATTTACATTACAAATGTGCTGAATAACCTAGAGTGACAATTAGTGTATCAGGAACTGACCATGATTAACAGTCTCTTAGCAATGTTGAACCCCAAATTAAGTAATGATCTCCTATACACTGTAATATTTGTAGCAATTACTCATTATTACAGTAGCTTTACTTCCTGCAACATTTTCAGGGTTTTCAGTCCTCATATCAAAGTGCTACACAAGTGAATGTAATTTTTTATTTGTTTCTGAGATAGGTTCTTACTCTGTCACCCAGGTTGGAGTGCACTGGTGTGGTTGTAAGTTTACTGTAGCCTTGAACTATTGGGCTCAAGCAATCCTCCTGCCTCAGCTTCCCCAAGTAACTGAGACTACAGGTGTGTGTCACCATGCCCAGCTAATTTTTATTATTATCATTATTTGTAGAGACAGGGTCTTGCTATGTTGCCCAGGCTGGTTTCAAACTCCTGGCCTCAAATGATCCTCCTGCTTCAGCCACCAAAAGTGCTGGGATTACAGGCGTGAGCAACTGCACCTAGCCTAAGTGAATGTCGTTTATTGTGTGTTACTTCAGGAGAAAAGGTTGAAAAACTTTGGAACACTAAATCCACTAATTGGGAAGGACTAAATGACCTTCATGGTTCCTTCCAACTCTTTGACACTTTAGTTTGACGAATCAGGTTATTTGAGGATTATGTGTGACTTTAAAATTTAAGGTATGAACTTATAAGCAGAGCAAGAGATCTATGGACTGCTAAGGCCATGACTAAAGTGACAGTCATGACACTTATCTATTCAGAAATAATTTGTCCTCTTTTGTCTTCAAATTTTTTACTTCTTAATTTTTAAAAATTTTTTGTAGAGACAGGGTTTTGCCATTGCTCAGGCTGGTCTTGAACTCCTAGCTTCAAGCAATCCTCCTACCTCAGTTTCCCAAAGTGCTAGGACTACAGGTGTGAGCCACCATGCCAGTCTGTCTTCAAATAGATTAAACACAACAATCAGACAGAAGAGGAAATATGATGACTATAATACATTTAAGGCTGAACACATATTTAAGGGGCCAAATTACTAGCAGTCTGATCTTATAGCTGTACTTCCTAGGGAACACATTTGTCTTCCAATTAAACAGTCTATTTTCCTATAGTCCAGAACCTCTTTGTTTGTCAAATAGGCTTGCAACCCAAAGCAAAGACAACTGATTCTCCTCTCATTCAACTAAAACTATCATAAATTAGAGCTGAAATACAAAGATATCTGATTAAGGGCCGGGCGTGGTGGCTCACGCCTGTAATCCTAGCACTCTGGGAGGCCGAGGCAGGCGGATTGCTGAAGGTCAGGAGTTCAAAACTAGCCTGAGCAAGAGTGAGACCCATCTCTATTAAAATACAAAAAAATTAATTGGCCAACTAAAAATATACAGAAAAAATTAGCCAGGCATGGTGGCACATGCCTGTAGTCCAAGCTACTTGGGAGGCTGAGGCAGAAGGATCGCTTGAGCCCAGGAGTGTGAGGTTGCTGTGAGCTAGGCTGGCGCCACAGCACTCAATCTAGCCCAGGCAACAGAGTGAGACTCTGTCTCAAAAAACAAAAAAACCCCCCCAAAAAAACAAAGATACCTGATTAAGTAAATAAAACACTTCCTTTTTATTAAAATTAACCTACAGGGGGTCCACTAAAACTGAGATAATCACAAACCTGCATCAGAGAAATTAACTCTACAGCCCAGTGACATTAAATTGGTTAAAGTTCCTTCACTGTAATTCTAGGGGGATTAATGCATGCATTTATTCATTCATTTAACAAGTCTTGTTCATAATAATGACACGGTAAAAGATCTATAAAAGGCACTAGAAAATACAAAGGTGACAATCAAAGTCCTCGCCTTTAAAATAACTTATGATATCGTCTGCCTTTTTGTTTTATTTCTAGCAACTAGAAACATGCCTGCACAATGCAGGTGGCTCAATAAACACTTGCTAAACTTAAGTTAAACTCACAAGAGAAAACAGGCACGCAAGCATGTAGTAAGTGCCAAGAAGAAAAAGACTCGATCTTTGGTCCTTTAGGAGTTTATCAAGTATGGAGACGATTTAGGAAAATCAAGCAGTTATAACAGAAGCACTGGGTTCTAGTATAGTACAGAGCAATGCTGTACTATATGTACAGCAATGCTGTTCTGAAGGAACATCTGGCAATGCCTAGAGACATTGTTGGTTGCCACAACTGAATGGGAGGTGGTGCTACTGGAATTTAGTGGATAGAAGCCAAGGACACTGCTAAATATCCTATAATATGCAAGATAGCCCCTTACAGTAAGAATTTTCCAGTAAGTCAACAGTAATGCCAACATCGAGAAATCCTGGCATAAAGGAAAAGTACAGCCTCCAAGCCAAACAGCCCAGGTTTAAATTCTTGCTTCATTATCACATAAACTTGGGCAAGTTACATCACCTATAGAATGAGCACAGTAATAAAATCTGTCTCATGGGTTACTGCAAAAATCAGAGTTAACATAGATAAATCACTGACCAATGTCGTAAGTGCAAGAAATGTTAGCTATTCTTATCCACTAAAACATAAGTTCTATTAGGATGAAATTTATCTGTTTTGTTCCCATTGCCTAGAATAGTGACTGATATATAATATGCAATTGATATTTACTGAATAAATGAATATATATCATGTATGTATAATATAAGGAGCACATGGAGAGGTCAGTCAGATGACGAGCTGTTTAGGGTATGATGAGTTTGATGTGGCTGCACAATGGTCCGGTTGGCACAAAACTGTCCAAGAGCCAGTTGGATACGAAAATTGTTAAAACTTAAGAACAGTAGCCAGGCACAGTGGCTCATGCCTGTAATCCCAGCACTCTGGAAGGCCGAGGCGGGTGACTGCTTGAGCTCAGCAGTTCAAGATCAGCCTGAGCAAGAGTGAGACCACACCTCTACTAAAAATAGAAAAATTAGCCGGGCGTCGTGATGCACACCTGCAGTCCCCGCTACTCGGGAGACTGAGACAAGAGGATTGCTTGAACCCGGGAGTTTGAGGTTGCAGCATGCTACAGTGAAGCCACTGCATTCTACCTGGGGCAACAGAGTGAGACTTTATCTCCAAACAAACAAACAAAAAAGGACAGTGGCCTAGAAACACAGATTGGAGAGTCATCAGCATACTGGTGACAGGTGAAAACACCTGTAGTTATGAATGGGCCAGTGAAAAAAGGGATGAGAGCAGAGCTCTGAGAAGAAAATGAACATGGAAAGCAGGTTACTGCCAGATTTTTAAAGATCATATTTTTCACTTTGAAAGGAAAAGCACATTAGAGGAAAGAATTTAGGGCAAAGAAAGTCCACTTAAGTATACACAGACATAATACATGTGTATATGTGCATGTACTAAGGGAATGGAACCAGAGAAGATGAAGACAAGGGGAAGCTAACTGTTAAAGCAAGGTTAAAGACATAAGAAATGAGAGGTAGAACACAGATGAAAGAACTAGAAGGGACAGGAAAGAGCCAGGAGATCAGGAATCAGTAGCGTAGGACAGGCAGAGATACACAAAAGTTTTTATGGAGGCATTGGAAGTTGTGGGAATTCATGTGTAAGAACATTCATTTATTTTTTTATTTATTTGTCCCAGGGGGATGTAGGCTTGAGGGGATGGAGAATGTTTTGAAATAGCCACTGAGGGGAACGAAGGTGAACTGATAGAGATACATAAGATTATGGTGATTTACTACCAAAAGTCCAGGATTAGATACCACAAATTTATGGAGACACCAAATCTGCATGGTTATATGATCTGTAACAGCACCGTTAGGAACTTGGATAAGAATAAAGCTAGACGGCTTGAGTGATTCGAGGCTGAAAATTTGCAAAAAGGTACAAGGTAAGGACTGGTTGTGGGAAAAATAATTGAACTGATGTTCCACAGGGTCCTGGAAGGAAATGAAGACAGCAGAATTCAGTGCCCCTAATGTAGTCTGACTACATAAACCTGCTGCTATCAGGTTTATGTAGAGAATAATTTGGCCTAGAGTAAGGTTGTCCTGGGTTAGAGAAATACAACATGAATAAGTCTATCTCAAAGATGGTCATCAGTATAGTTATGGTAATAACAAGAAAGGACTATAGTACAACGTCTAAGATAATAAATCTGAATTGTGAGTGAACAAAGATTTTAAAATAAATGTATACATACATAAATAAATAAAAGCTTTGGCGGCCAGGTGCGGTGACTCATGCCTGTAATCCTAGCACTCTGGGAGGCTGAAGCAGGAGGATCGCTTGAGCTCAGGAGTTAGAGACCAGCCTAAGCAACAGTGAGACCTCATCTCTACTGAAGATAGAAAAAATTAGCCGGGCAACGAAAAACAGAAAAAATTAGCCAGACGTGGTGGTGTGCACCTGTACTCCCAGCTACTTGGTAGGCTGAGGCAGGAAGATTGCTTGTGCCCAGGAGTTTAAGGTTGCTATGAGCTAAGCTAATGCCACGGCACTCTAGCCCGGGCAACAGAGAGAGATTCTGTCTCAAAAAAAAAAAAAAAAAGTCTATTTAAGTCCTTTACCCATTTTTAAACTGGGTTGTCTTTTTGTTATTGAGTTTTAAGAGTTCTTTATATATTCTGGATACTAAAACCCTTGTGAGACATATGATTTGCAAATATTTTTCTTCTATTTCTGCAGGCTGTCTTTGGCTATGTTGAAAATGTTCTTTAAATACACAAAAGTTTTAAATTTTAACAAAGTCCAATTTATCTACTTTTCCTTTTGTTGCTCATGCTTTTGCTGTTAGCTATTTACTTCTTCCCAGGCTCTCTTAATTGAGCTATGATACTTTGGTCACATATAGCACAAAAACTCAGATACTAAATCAGACTTCACTAACTTAAGATGTTTATTATAACGTAAGAATACACTTTTGCTAATACAGCTACAATCTTAAAAACAATAATACTTTTCCCAAAGGAAGTAATGACAAAAAGTCTCACCTCCCCTACTTTTTTACATACCTCCTATAGAAGTACCAGTTGTACTATTGCTTGTATGAGTAGCTGAAGTCTCTGACACTGAGGAAGGTTGGCTACTGGTGACAGCTGAAGCAGTATCAGAGGCCTGCTCAGAGGTAGATGGATTTGAATTGTTAATGGAAGCGCTAGTAGTTTGTGATTCCATTCTCGCAGAAGTGGTTGGTACTACAGTAGGTTCTACAAAATACAAAATGACAATTTAGCATTTCAAAACAAATTAGATAAAGGGTTATATTTTAATCCAAGTTAATATGTTTATAATTAAACAAGCAAACTTTAAAACTATAAGCTCTCTAGTAAGTATAATACATAGTAAAGAAAGCATTCATAAAGTTAAACTTCAACATCAAACTGACATGCTACCAAAATGTGATTATTGCATTTAAAAATCCAACACACATATGCATATTCCAGTAATTTAGGTGATTTAATAGTTTTTTCAGGTAGCTACTATGTAAGTTTTCTGATTTATTACAAAGAAGAAGAGAGCAAAAGAAAAGTTTCTTTTCTATGCCCATATACATGGTCATAGGCATCAGAACAGTGTTACAAATCACACTTTCTCTGGCACAGTATGGATTTTTGCGTCAGACTTGGATAGCAATTCTGATTTCGCCACTGACAGCATGACTGTGGATAACCACTCTTAAAAAAAAGTTTTTGCAAATATTTATATTATTCAGCTTTCTAATAAAAATTATAATTTTTGTGCCAAAAAGTAAAAGAAATTTCAGCATACCTCCTCAACTTATGAATGAATCAAGTTTCAAACACCTGATTGTAAAATGGTTGCCTAAAATTGAGAACAGGAATAAATCTGTCCAAGGCATAGTCTTGACAATTACATATGAAAAGAAGAGACTCTCTTAATGTGATATGGAATAAGAGGACTGACTATTCTATAAAAGGCACCACAGCAGGCTGACTCCTTGGGCACAAATAGTACCATTAGTATATATGGAGCACTGTACTTTGGATGCTAGTACAACCAAATGTATTAATATATCCTAATTACTTATACATTAAGAAGGGGGAGGAATAATCTCTGTTTATTTGCAAATAGTTTAAGTCAGGGCAATACTGACATTGTGGGCTAGGTAATTCTTTGTTTTGTGGAGAGGAGCTGTCCTATGCAATGTAGGATGTTTGGCAGCATCCCTGTTCTCTACCATTAGATGTCAACAGCACCCTCCCCTAATTGTGAGAACCAAAAATTTCCATAGATATTGCCAAATGTCTCCTAGGGGACAAAACTGCCACTAGTTGAGCGCCACTAATCTAACTGATATAGTTAAGTTTTGGATTTATCTTTAAGAAGATAGAAGCTTTCCACTGAGAAAAACTAGTGGAGAAAAGGGAAATCTACTGATCACTGGAATACTTTTAACCTAGTAAAGTGTAAATTCTGGTTGAACTTACTCTAACAGGGAAAAGGCTATTCGCTCACCTTCTCGTACTTACTGACTAGCAAGTGTCACATGTGAAAACATACAAAAAGTTTCCAAATTCGGTAGCTTTATCACAGAAGAAAAAAAAAGGCTTCCAAAACAGTCACCCTGTATTTAATTAACTCTGAGTAATCATTAGTTAATCCTTATTACATTAACCACTGTCTTACAGATAACTTATGGTGTTTCAAAACAAAATTCAAGATATTATTTAATGAAATGCAGACAATGTAAATAAATTATCTCTTCATAAACACCTCATTATTGGTACTCTGAAAGTTATGATCACCAAAACTGCAAACAGCCCGTAGAAGAGAATGCACAGGCCTCTAACTCTGTCTACTTATCAATTCTTTCCACGTACCTGATATATCCTTTTCCCAATTAATAGCTAATTCCCAAAGCTAACAAACTCAGATATGGCTCACCATCTTCCTTTAGAAAAATTATGATTGACCATTTCCTTCTAAGATGTTAACTAAGAACAACTCAAGATAAGTCTTGATGTGTGGGAAAATTCTCATACGTATTCACTTGTATATTCATAAATTCTACCATTTTTCCTAACCTCTGTTTTCCAACTTTAGCTTTATTTCCTCACCTACTTGGGTACAGCTGTAAGCCAAAACAAAACACAAAATCTGGGTAGCACAAAAAGGTACCAGTAAGAATAAAGGATAACTCTTAAAAGTAAAATTAGACATTTCAAATAACCAGTATTAGTAATTTAAAATTCAATTATACTGTTTTTCTGTTATCTGTATTTAAAAAGTGCTGCTTCTTGGCTGGGCGGGGTGGCTCACGCCTACAATCCTAGCACTCTGGGAGGCCGAGGCGGGTGGATCACTCAAGGTCAGGAGTTTGAAACCAGCCTGACCAAGAGCGAGACCCCATCTCTACTAAAAACAGAAACAAATTAATTGGCCAACTAAAAATATATAGAAAAAATTAGCTGGGCATGGTGGCTCATGCCTGTAGTCCCAGCTACTTGGGAGGCTGAGGCAGAAGGATTGCTTGAGCCCAGGAGTTTGAAGTTGCTATGAGCTAGGCTGACGCCATGGCACTCTAGCCCAGACAAAAGAGTGAGACTGTCCCAAAAAAACAAAACAAAAAAAAAGTGCTGCTTCTGTTTTTCATAGCAAAGTTAAATATGAAAATAAGACAACAATGAAGTCCAAGGTTAGTTCAAACTACCACCTGCAAAGATATTTTTTTTCCCTGGGAAAATAACTACCAAGGAATGAGAAAATAACCAGCAGGAATCTGTGATGCAATTTACGAATCAGGATTTCATATTAATTGAAAAATAAGACCAGGAAATCTATTACCAGTAATCAGTAGGAGGAATTTCTAGCATATTAAACTATTTTATTTTGTCAAATTGTCTTCATAATTTCTACATTGATACTACTTCAATTTACCATCTTCATCAACAGTAAGGTCCACAACTTCCGCTGCATTCTGCCTCAAGGGCTGTATAACAGTAGAAATCCTACTGCGATTCCGTGGCTCCTGTGGTCGACTTGTATGAGAACTTGAGCCTTGGCTCCAGTGAGATCTGGAGTGTCCAAGGGTTGAACGTGACCTTAAATGACATCAATATTAAATTAGGAAATATAAATAAAGAAGGAAATCCATAAGCCTTTCTTATAAAATAAGTTCTTCATGCAAGACTTTTCCAAAGAAATAATGGTATGAGAATTAAAAGTTATGACTAGCACAATGCCTAACAGTCAATAAACTCTGCTGAATGAATGACCAACCAACAGACCTAAAAGCAGCAAGTGGAAAAGCAAAGTCTAGGTGCATTTGTAACATGCTTCAGAAACAAAAATATGTATTTTTTTTAAAATCAAAACCAGCACACATTAAAATGTAATAATGAAAAAATGAATTTCTAAACTCATTCCAACACAAAAGATTCATCCACAGATTTATAAGTTTGGTATACCAAATGTAACAGAGCAACTCTTTACTGCTACTATTGCCAATATTTATAATCATCTAAAGCACATGAGGAATATAGTGTTAGGATTTGATATGGGGGTGTGTGGTCAAAGTGATTCTGCAATAGGGCAATGTCATTTTCAGATATTTATCAAAACAAATGAGGATTTTTCATTCAGATATTAGTTCACGGCCTAGATGAAATTACTGAGTAAAGGATAAAAAGTCAAAAAGGCTGGGCATGGTGGCTCATGCCTGTAATTCCAGCAATTTGGGAGGCCGAGGAGGGAGGGAGGCCAGTAGTTGGAGATCAGCATGAGTAATATAGCCAGACCCTGTCTCTACAAAAAATTGAAAAATTAGCTGGGCATGGTGGTATGTCCCTATAGTCCTAGTTACTCAGGAGGCTGAAGCAGGAGGACTACTTGAGCCCAGGAGTTTGAAGCTGTAGTAAACTATGATAATGAGGCCACTGCTCTCTAGCCTGGGCAATAGAGCAAGACACTGTCTTAAAAAAAAAAAATAGGTCAAAAAATATGTTTTAGGCCGGCACAGTGGCTCACCCCCGTAATCCTAGCATTGGGAGGCTGAGGCGGGCAGATTGTTTGAGCTCAGGAGTTCAAGACCAGCCTGAGCAAGAGCAAGACTCCGTCTCTACTAAAAAAAAAATAGAAAGAAATTACCTGGACAACTAAAAATATATAGAAAAAATTAGCCGGGCATGGTGGCATGCGCCTGTAGTCCCAGCTACTCAGGAGGCTGAGGCAGAAGGATCGCTTGAGCCCAGGAGAGTTTGAGGTTGCTGTGAGCTAGGCTGACGCCACAGCACTCTAGTTCAAGCAACAGAGTGAGACTCTGTCTCCAAAAAAAAAAAAAAAAAAATATATATATATATGTTTTAAAATAGGTTGCCCTAACATAATGACACAAATTTCACTTGTATCAATGAATAAGATCTCAAAACAAGTAGATTATAACAAAAGGGCTGTTTTGACATCAGTACCCTTTAATATTTTTCATTTTTAATTTTAGTACCATCCACAATATTTACATGACTTACACTGAAATTTCAAAAGGGTTCATGAATTCTTTGTATCATAAAGCAAACCCAATTGAGAAAAACATTAAGTAAAATTGTTGTTTATCTAGAACAATGACTCTTAACTCTCATTGTACACTTGGGGTGCTTTAAACAAGATTAACCCCTAAGATTCTACAGATTTTAGTTCAACTGGCCTGCGATAAAGTCTAGGCAATCTCCTCAGGTGAGTCTAATGCTGCCTGCTTTGAAAATCACAAATCTGACATATGCATACTCAAACTAAATCTCAAAAAAAAAAAAAGTAAAAAGAATATAAATATCTGTGGTATGAATGTTTAAATATTTATATTAAAAATTTCAGATATACAACTAGGAATTAAAATCTCACCGATAGCTTTCTCCAACTGTTACAATCTCCACTTCACTGTCAGTTGAGGTAACATTAATTTCTTCATTGGCAGTGACCTGAGGAGTGGAGGAAGCTTCTATCACCACTACATCTTCATCAATACTTCCTGGAAACAAACAAAAAAACTTTACTTTTATAGGGCAACTGCCTGTTAGCTAATTGCTAGGCAGAAATTTTTATTTTGACTTTGAAGACTATGAAATTTCATACAAAAATAAAAATCATCTGTCAAAATGAAAGGTTGTTTTTAAAAACAAGGAACTAAACAGTAAAAATGGTACTCACTGTTTTAAGCTACACTTCTTTCCATGTTTACTTCCTTTTATGAATTTGTGTTTGTTCTTTATGAATGTTCAGTGGTTCCATATGAATTTGTAGGAGCTTATAAGATCTTGTATAAGATAGTCAACTTAGATAATAACTCTTTAATATCCAAAATAAAGATATTACATTAGCTGTACATATTTTTTCCAAGGTTTTCATTTAGGTAATATATTCTTTTAAGAAACACACAGGCTGGAAGCTGTGGCTCAGGACTATAATCCTAGCACTTTGGGAGGCTGAGGCAGGAGAATAGCTTGAGGCCAGGAGTTGAGATCAACCTAGGCAACATGGAAAAAAAAAAAAAAAAAGAAGCCAAAGAAAAAGGTACCTAGGTTTAACTGAGCACCAGCATTCTCTACCCAGAAAAGCACATTTCATCAGAACCAGTGGAAAGGAGCCTGAGCTGCTGAAATCTATTCCCTATCAATTCATGGCACAATAGGTGTCAAGTAAAAAAAAAAAAGACAAAACCCAAAAACTTGTGAATTATAAAAAACCCAAAAAACTGTGAGGAAGTTATGCTAAGTGAAATAAGCCAGTCACAAAAAGACAAATACTGTGTGACTCCACTTATATGAGGCATCTACACTAGTCAAATGCATAGAAATAGACAGTAAAATGGTGGTGACCAGGCGTGGTAGGAGGGGGAAAGAGCAGTTGCATAATGCGTATAAAAGTTTCAGATTTGCAAGATGAAAAAGTTTTACATATCTGTTTAACAACAATGTGAATATACTTAACACTACTGAAATGTATGCTTAAAAATAGTTAAGATGGTTTAAAAAAAGTTAATGCTCCATTTCTTCTCTTGCTGGTTTCACAAACCTGGTGCTGTGTGGCTTCTTTTTTAAAACTTCCCTCTCTTTGTAACTACTACCTGTCAATACAAACATCAATCAACAGTTTACAAGCCATGTCTGTGTTAAGAATTTTCCCATAAGTGGCCAGGCGCGGTGGCTCACGCCTGTAATCCTAGCACTCTGGGAGGCCGAGGCGGGTGGATCACTCAAGGTCAGGAGTTTGAAACCAGCCTGACCAAGAGCGAGACTCCGTCTCTACTAAAAATAGAAACAAATTAATTGGCCAACTAAAAATATATAGAAAAAATTAGCTGGGCATGGTGGTGCATGTCTGTAGTCCCAGCTACTCGGGAGGCTGAGGCAGAAGGATCGCTTAAGCCCAGGAGTTTGAGGTTGCTGTGAGCTAGGCTGA
>CAUYRT010071810.1:0-23114 GCA_963574885.1 Lepilemur ruficaudatus
GGTGGATCGCTCAAGGTCAGGAGTTCGAGACCAGCCTGAGCAAGAGCGAGACAACGTCTCTACTAAGAATAGAAAAAAATTACTTGGACAGCTAAAAATATATAGAAAAAAATTAGCCGGGCATGGTGGCGCATGCCTGTAGTCCCAGCTACTCGGGAGGCTGAGGCAGAAGGATTGCTTGAGCCCAGGAGTCTGAGGTTGCTGTGAGCTAGGCTGACGCCATGGCACTCTAGCCCGGGCAAAAGAGTGAGACTCTGTCTCAAAAAAAAAAAAAAAAAAAGCTAAGAAGTTACACCCATTACTTCCTTTCACATCCTATTGGCCAGAACCTGCAGGAGCAGCTGGGAAATGTAGTATTTATTCTGTGTGGCCGTGTACCCAGCTAAAATCTCTATTACTATGAGAAAAAGGGAGACCAGATATTGGGGGAATCTCCATGTAGAGCGTTTGTTATGTGCCAGACTCAGTGAGATGTATTTGTCAACCTTAAATAATCAGACTCATGCCAGGGGTGGTGCTCATGCCTATAATCTCTGTGACTCTGGAGGCTGAGGAGGAGGATGGCTTGAGACCAGGAGTTCAAGGCTGCAGTGAGCTGCGGTCAGGCCACACTGCACTCCAGCCTGGGCTACAGAACGAGATCTTGTCACTAAAAATAAATGAACAATAAATAATGAGATTCAGAAAATTTGATTAAGTATAGAGTTTATTCAAGCCCAAAGCATGAGGGGAGCATAGATTCAAGTTGCCCTAAATATACACTCCGATTAGCAGCTGTTACAAGTGGGTTTTTAAGGAATAAAGAGGAGGCAATTCCTAAATTGTTACCAATAATTTATGTTAAAATAACATTGTTCTTTGTGTCACAAATTCCAGGAACTTGAAAGTTAGTGGGTGAGGCCGTTAGTCAGGATAAAATGCCTTTCAACAACTGCCCCCAGAGCTGGGGGTGGTGGCTTCTGCCTGTAATCCTAGCACTCTGGGAGGTTGAGGTGGGAGGATCCCTTGAGCTCAGGAGTTTGAGACCAGCCTGAGCAAGAGTGAGACCCCGTCTCTTTTTTTTATTTTTATTTATTTATTTATTTTTGAGACAGAGTCTCATTCTGTTGCCCAGGCTAGAGTGCCATGGCATCAGCCTAGCTCACAGCAACCTCCAACTCCTGGGCTCAAGCGATCCTCCTGCCTCAGCCTCCCAAGTAGCTGGGACTACAGGCATGCACCACCATGCCCGGCTAATTTTTTTCTATATATTTTTAGTTGGCTAATTAATTTCTTTCTATTTTTAGTAGAGACGGAGTCTTGCTCTTGCTCAGGCCGGTTTCAAACTCCTGACCTTGAGCGATCCGCCTGCCTCGGCCTCCCAGAGTGCTAAGATTACAGGCATGAGCCACTGCACCCGGTCCCCCTTTTATATTTTTAAATTTTTTTGTCATATTTTAGTTTTGCTGGACCACCTGGACCAGAGCTAGACCAGCTCTAACCCCGAGCTATTTTTCTTTTCTCACATTTTACTTGTGTGACCTCAGGGAAACCTCACATCCATTCAGTGATTTAGAAAGTGCCCGCTCGGGGCCAGGCCCTGGGCGTTAAGGATACAAGGATGAAACAAACATTTAAAAATGGTCCACACGAGGCCGGGCGTGGTGGCTCACACCTGTAATCCTAGCACTCTGGGAGGCTGAGGCCGGTGTATCGCTCAAGGTTAGGAGTTTGAAACCAGCCTGAACAAGAGCGAGACCCTGTCTCTACTAAAAATAGAAAGAAATTAATTGGCCAACTAAAAATATATAGAAAAAATTAGCCGGGCATAGTGGCACATGCCTGTAGTCCCAGCTACCCGGGAGGCCGAGGCAGGAAGATCACTTGAGCCCGGGAGTCTGAGGTTGCTGTGAGCTAGGCTGACGCCACGGCACTCACTCTAGCCTGGGCAACAGAGTGAGACTCTGTCTCAAAAAAAAAAAAAAAAAAAAAATTGTCCACACGAGTAAATATACTTGTTCTCAGAGAGAGCTAATGAGACCCATTTTATCAAAGGGGAAACAGGTTCAAAGAGCTGAAATCACTTGCTGAAATTCATCGAGCAAGTGTTTGTGTGGCCAAATATGTTTCTCACATAACACTGCCCACTTTGGATGGGTGATGGGTGGGTGTGAGGGGGAAGAAACACTGAAAAATGCACATTCCTGGGCCTGCACCCAAACCTACTGGATCAGAACGTTTGCAGGGCGGCTCGGAATCTGTATTTATCACAAGCTGCCTAAGTTATTCTGATGCACAGGTTAAGGCTGTGCACTGCTATCTTAATCATCTCGTCAGTTCAAACCAACAACTTGTCATTGATCTCCTCTGTGCCTGGTTCGGGGCTGAGACCCGGTGTGTCTGAGGTGGCCCTGGCCCTGCCCTCCTGGGGCTCAGGATGTGGACGAGACAGACTTGTCCCCATGCCCAGGGATGGGTTAGGGCAGTTGAGGGAGCTCTGAAAGGCCAGAAGGGGCACCTGAACCAGCCCGGGTGGTCAGGGAGGGCTTCCTGGAGGAAGGGACATCTGAGCCGATTGAAGGCATAGTAAGCACCCATCATTATTATGTATACAGGATGCTTTGGTCTGAGTTTGTAGAGTAAGAGACTTTAACCTAGTTTAAGGGACACCATTCATTTATTTATTCATTCTTTTCACAAACATGTACTGAATTCCTCATAGTGCGTTCTGGGACACTGAGCTGATGACACAGATCTCATTCTTTCCCCAGCAGAGGTCACAGTGGGGTATGCTAATTGACAATATTATAAATAACATTCAAATACAAACTCAGGAAGTGCCCTGAAGGGGAAGTACAGCTGGATAGGACTGTGGGATGAATGAGAACTCTTACTCCAGGCGAAGGAGCGGGGTGAAAAAGAGATCCAGGCAGAGGGAACAGAATATGCAGCAACCCTGGGGTAGGAGGGATCCCCAGGTTTCAGCTTCCACTTCACCTACATCCTCCTCCACAGCCTGGAGGGACCTCCGTCCTACAAGCCGCCGACCCCCAAGGCAAAGCTGGAGGAGCCAGAGATGGTGAGCACTTCCCCGGGAGCCCAAGCCTTCCCTGCCTCTACAGCCAGCTTTCCCCACTGACGCCAGGGCTGGAAGAGGGCCTGGCGTAGGTGGTGGTGGTGGTGGGGAAGCTGGCTGGGAGTGGGGGGGGGGGTTCTGACTTGCCCCTCCCCCTCCCCCACAGCCCTCCCAGCTCTTCACTCTGGGGCCCTCGGAGCACAGCCCACTCAAGACGCCTTACTTTGACGCTGGCGTCTCATGTGCTGAGCAGGTAGGAACTCGGGAGGATGGGGGTAGGTTCGAGGTTGGGGTTTAAGGGTCAGGGGTCAGGCCCTGGCAGAAGATGTCAAGGACTAAAGGTCACAACTCAAGATCAGGGCTGTATCTCTGGTTGGAACTTAGAGCACTGAGATGTATTCAGAATTCAGTGGGGGAGGTCAGGGGTGAAAAAGTCCAAAGACACGAGGTTAGAGTTCAAAGTCAACTCCGTGGATGAAAGTTGGTTGAGTATCTACATTTAACAGATACTGTGCTGGGACATGACAAATAAAGTCACTCCCCTCAGGGGTCCACTGGAGATCAGGGGTCAGATACTGAGGTTGAAAGGTTGAGACCAGTCAAGGTTGAAGGGGCTATTTAGGGCTCAAGAGTAAGTAGTTGAGGTCAAGATTGAGGTGAAAGGTTCATGGGGAAAGACTTGGGGTCAGGGATCAAGGGACAAATGTGAGGCCCAGGGCTACTGGGTGAGGTTTGCGCTCTGGGCTTTGGGTTAGGGAGAGGCCATATGATTGTCCCAGTGCAATATCAACTCAGGGGATAAGGAATGACATCAGATCTGGTTTTTATGGAGGGTGGTCAGGATTTTGGGGTCAAGGAGCAGATTGGGAATCTATGCCATGCTCAGGAGGTGGCCTTAAGTTCCCACACCCTCCCTATCCCCAGGAAATGCCTCGATACCATGAGCTGCCCACCTTGGAAGAGCGGTCAGGACCCCTGCTTCTTGGGGCCACAAGCCTGGCATCCCCCAATCTGGTGCCTCCAGGGCCACCTGCTGTGGAGGGAGCTTCCCTGGATCTAGAGGATGAGGAGGAGGAGGAAGAAGACTATCTGGACAAGATCAACCCCATCTACGATGCCCTGTCCTATAGCAGCCCCTCTGATTCCTACCAGGGCAAAGGCTTTGTCATGTCCCGGGCCATGTATGTGTGAGCTGCCATGGGTCTGGCCTCTCACCTCTCATCTTCTGATCCCTTAGCTTTCTGCCAGGGATCTAGTGCCCCCTGACCTCTGGTCAGACCACTGTCATTTAACACACCATGCATTTCATCTGTGACTTCTACCTTGATGGCTCCACTATGACCTCTAATCCATGATCTCTGACCCAGAGAAACCCACCATGACAAAGGAAACCAGGCAATCTTATTTCATGAGACAGGGGTGGGAAGAGTATGTTTCTGCCCAACCTATGACTCCAAGGACTTCTCTCGAAGACTGTGACCTTAGACCATACCTCTCATCTCCCACCAACATCTCCACTCCCGCCAAATCCCAAAGAAGACTCCAGACCTAGGATTTGCCCTCAGGCAGTAAATTCCCAATAGGTCTGGAATGCGATTTGAGGGCTCCCTGCTGCTCAGACCTGAGCCCTCCAGGTGGCAGGGCCCCACTTGCCCCCTCCCAATCCTGTTTCCCAAAGGTGGGAGGGAAGAGATTCCCCAGCCCAGAGTAGAACTTTCCCATCTCCTCTCTCCTGCAGGCAGGAGTCTCAGGGTCCAGACCCCTCCCTGAGCCCCCACTACCCCAATTCCTGTCTACAGAGCTTGAAGCCCCAGCCCAGGGCTAGATGGGGGTAAATCTCATGCAGAGTGTGCCTTGATAGCCCCAGCCTTGAGAGAAGAATTTGATGTTATCATGAAGACTACTGAATCCTTTTACCCCTGCCCAATGGGATGGGACCTAAACATCCCCCTCAAGTTACCTGGGTTAAAGGTAGGGGGGGTGATGTTGTTTTGTAACTTAACATTTCCTACAAAACATGAATTTATACTTTGACCAGGTCTTGTGTTATCTGTGCCAAGTGAAGGGACAGGGGTGGGAGATGAGTAAGGAGCTTAAGGGAATCAGTGAACTAGAAATCAAGATGGGTTACAGACAAAAACAAAAGGGCCAAAGATCCAAAGAGAAATGAGCGTAATGAGCAAAAATGTATCATTCAAAAACAAAATGATGGGCCAGTCTCAGTGGCTCACATCTGTAATCCTAGCACTTTGGGAGACCAAGGCAGAAGGATGGCTTGAGGTCAGGAGTTCAAGACCAGCCTGAGCAACAGCAAGACCCCCGTATCTAAAAAAAAAAAAAAAAAATTAGCGGCGTGTGGTGATGTACACCTGTAGTCCCAGCTATTGGGAAGGCTGAGGCAGAAGGATCACTTCAACCCAGGAGTTTGAGCTTGCAGTGAGCTATGATGCCACTGCACTGTAGCCCCAACGACATAACAAGACCTTGTCTCAAAAAATAAAAATATGAATAAAAAGGGTTATCAGAACTTATTAACATTAGTATCACTAAATTTGGTATACAACCCCCCACTGCTAAATTTGGCTAAAAGAAAAAAAGGTTTTTTTATACAAACAAAAATACGATGGGTAATAGGAGGACACGGGGAGGGATCCAGGGTATGGTGTTTAATGAAAAGGAGTCATTACAACTGCAGTCTAATGGATAATGGATAGAAATGAACAGAACAAAGGTTAAAATGGCAGTAACTGAGTACAACAGGTTCAAGTTTAATGGATAAATGGCAGGTAAGAAGAGGCCAAAAGCAAAACAATCAACAGTGTTGTAACAGGAGCCTAAGGCATGATGGGTAACATACCCGAATGAATGAGCCAGAAGCCGGGTGATGGATAATGGAGAAATAGGGGCCGAGGGCATGAGGAGTGAGGGACAGGAGTTAATGGACCCAAAACATGACGGTTAGCTAAAGAAGAGCCGGAAGAACGGTGACTGAACAGGCAGGAACGGGCTAAAGGTAGTTCGGACAAAGAAGCTGAAATGAATGGGGCGCAGGCATGCTGGGTAATGGGACGTGAATGAATGGGCCAAAGATAGAAGCCGCAGTGACGCGAGGAACACAGGCATGACGGGTAACGAAAGGGGTGGGTCTACTGTTAAGAGGTGTTGGTGGCATTGTGGGTAACAAGAAGCAGGGCAGGGTTCACAGAACGGATCAGAACTCTCCCGAGGCACTGTGGGTAAGGCAGCACTTCCGGGTTTAGGTCGGCAACTCCGGACCAGAGGGGTTGCCACTCTGCCGCGGTGCCTGGTGGGACGCCGGGCCTGACCTTGCTGCCTAGCAGCCTCTGCCGCGCAACCCACCTTTACCCGTCCTTTGACCCAGGTACTTTAGCCAATGAGAGTACCAAGCTAGTACGTCACCAAGGTTGGCCGCGTACACTCTGGAGCCATTCAGAATGCTACATGGGCCTGAGTCGACCAATTATCGTGGCAACTTCGCCGTGGGGCGGGGTCGAAAGGGGCGGGGCAACGCGTCAGTGGGTGTTGCAAAATGCACAGCACAGACCAATGGCAGGCTAGTACCGGAACCCGCGGCGTCGAGAGCCAATAGGCACTAATGCTGAGAGCCAATGGAAAGAGTGGAAGGTGTGCCGTGACCAGCCTACGAGTGAAAACCAATAGAAAAGGAAGTTTGAAAGAGGTGGGTGGGACTCCTAGCCATAAGTCCAATAGCAAGGCCGGACCCTAAGGCTCGTGGGCGGACCTCTGGGTACACTGAACCAATGGGCTAGGCGGGGCGGAGCGAAGGTGGCGGCGGCGGCGGCAGCGGGTTCGGTTGCGCGTGGCCCACGGGGTGGGAGCGGAGCCCAGGCCGGGAGCAGGCGCCGCCGCCAGTGAGTACCGGGGCCCGGAGCAGGGTTGGGGGTTGCTGGGGCTGAGTCCGGGGCGCACGGGGCCTGACCTTTGCCCTCTGACCTCTCCCCTCGCAGGCTACCATGGGGAACGTGTTGGCCGCCAGCTCGCCGCCTGCAGGGCCACCGCCGCCGCCTGCGCCGGCCCTCGTGGGGCTGCCGCCGCCCCCGCCCTCGCCGCCGGGTTTCACGTTGCCGCCGCTCGGAGGCGGCCTGGGCGCCGGGGCCAGCGCGGGTCGAGCTTCGGAACGGACCCCCGGGGCTGCAGCCGCCGGCCCCACAGGGGCCGCTGACGATGGAGCCTGCGGCTGCCTGCCCAACCCGGGCACGTTCGAGGAGTGCCACCGGAAGTGCAAGGGTGAGGGGCGAGGGTCGAGGGGCCCCGGCGGGGGTGTGATGGCCCGGATCTCCGGGGAAGTGGGAGGAATCTGGGGACCTTGGGAATTGGCGCGCATCATTGGAATCATTTAACAGAGCGTTAGGAGTTGACGTTGGGATCGAATGGTGGAACGATGAACTTGGGGCTTAGAACGATGGAATTAAATGGTGGAACCTGGGGACGGAATGCCGTAGCTGTAGAGAAAAGCCTTAGAGACATTAGGAGCCCCCGAGACCAGTTAAGCCAGACTCCTTGTGTGATCGGGAACTGAGGCCCAAGGTCACAGCGTCA
Organism: Lepilemur ruficaudatus; assembly: GCA_963574885.1. Taxonomy (NCBI): domain Eukaryota; kingdom Metazoa; phylum Chordata; class Mammalia; order Primates; family Lepilemuridae; genus Lepilemur; species Lepilemur ruficaudatus. The sequence continues at coordinate 7,637 of CAUYRT010071810.1, forward strand.
GCAAGGTGTCAACAAGGTTCCAGTGCGGGTTGGAACCCAAAGCTTCCAGATCCTGGTTTGCAATAATTATGGTAGTGACATTTGTGGAGACTTATGGAGCACTCTTTTAGTATTCAGCATATGATGATGAGTTTGACATAAAGTGATTTGCCTAAAGTCACTCAGGTGGCATTGGGATTTGGACACAAGCAAAGGCCTTGGCCCTGTCTACTAAGCTATACTGCCTCTGTACTGGTTGGGGTACTTTGTGAGATGTTCTGTTATGGGTCTCTGGAGAGAACTGGGGTGGTAGGGAAGAAAGCACTGAGAGTTGGGGGTGTGTACAGGGTGGAGTGTGACAGCATTTCTCTTCTCCAGAGCTGTTTCCCATTCAAATGGAGGGTGTCAAACTCACAGTCAACAAAGGGTTGAGTAACCATTTCCAGGTGAGCCTTTTTGGTGCCCTTACCCTCCAGAAGTCATCTCATCCCAGCCATCCCCCTGCATCTGCACACACTCCTCCCTAAAGAGCTGGACTCCTTGGTACTTGAAAAGACTCAGAGATATCAGTGCCAGACTGGCTACTCAGTCTGGGGACCCAGAATCCAGAGATATCCCTTCCCCCTGTAACATCAGTGCTGGAGTGGAGTACCAGGCGTGCAGCTCCACACAGCACATCCATTGTGAGTCTCTAGTCGGGCCACGCCGTCCAGCGACCATGCCATCCCCTGCCCAACCCAAAGACCCTGCCCTTGCCCTCTCCAGTGGCTGAGCCAGCCTGTCCAGTATCCTGACAGCCCTTCCTCTCCTCCCAGGTGAACCACACAGTAGCTCTCAGCACAATCGGGGAGTCCAACTACCACTTCGGGGTCACGTATGTGGGGACAAAGCAGCTGAGTCCCACAGAGGTGAGGTTTCTTTTGTCATTCATTCATTGTATCTTTTTTCTGATGATTATGTAGCCGAACACCAAGTTCAGCAGGCTTTGTTAGGAGGAGGGGGAGCTGCTGAGAGCTGTGGGTACCAGGAGGTGAGGACTGTGTCTCTCTCTCCAAGGTGCGCTGAAGCACGAGTGATTATTTCGCCCAGCAAACCTCCCCTCCAACCCTGCTCTTCACCTGGCCCTGTGCTGGTGGATGCTAGGGATGTGACCACAACAGCCCTGTCACTAGACAGCAGTGACCTAGAGTGGACAGGGCTGGGCTGTAAATCATGCAGCTCTTTGAAGCCCAGTCTAGGCATTTGGAGTTTCTCTAGGGGGCACTGGAGAGCCGCAGAACAATTTGAACAAGGAAAAGACAGGGTTCTCGGATTTATGCTTTAGAAATACCCCTCAGGCGGCCTTGTAGAGGCTAGTTATTAGGGAGGGGGGAACATGGAGGCCTGGACGGTGAGGGGGGTGGTGGTATTGAATTAGGTCTGTGCTCATGTTAACCAATTGGTTCCCTTCAGTAGATTCCTTTATTCAACAAACCCTCATTGTTCCTCTGTTCCGTGCCCAGCCTTGTGATGGGGGACACAGCAGTGACGGAAACAGCCATGGGACTCACAATCCAGTGGGGCAGGGGACAGACTTATTCCCAGGGAATAACAATCCAAGGTGGACAGGGCTGAAATGGGGGAACCCAAAGGCCATGGGAGCCCATAAGTGGGATCTAACTCGGCCTAGATGGTCATAGAGGGCTTCGTGGAGGAGGGGACCCCCATCTGAGGCTTTTTGACCCTAGGTATCTTCCGTAGGCCCTCTGTTCACATACTCCCACAGTGCTGGGCGTCTGCCCTCTCACCTGGCCCTCTGCCCCGCAGGCGTTCCCCGTGCTGGTGGGCGACATGGACAACAGCGGCAGCCTCAACGCTCAGGTTATTCACCAGCTGGGCCCCGGCCTCAGGTCCAAGATGGCCATCCAGGTGAGTGGGGGGCGGAGGCTGCCCCCCCAGCCACGGGAGTGCCGGGCTGCCCTCACGCCGCCTTGTCCCCCCCAGACCCAGCAGTCGAAGTTTGTGAACTGGCAGGTGGATGGGGAGTACCGGGGCTCTGACTTCACGGCAGCCGTCACCCTGGGGAACCCAGACGTGCTGGTGGGTTCAGGTAAGACACGGAGGGTGGTCACAAAAGCCCAGGTCCGGCTTTCCCAGCAAGCCCAGCCCCGTCTCTGGACTCCTTTTCTGAGACGTGGTCGGGGACAGGAGTGACTTTGAAACATCAAGCAATGTGAGAACACAGGTTCCATCACCTCTGTGGGCCTCAGTTTCCCCATCTGTAAAGTTGGACTGTCTCACAGTGTCATCGAGTAACTTACATAAGTCCGTAACGCAATAGCTACCAAGTAGGTACGGAGTAAATGTGAGCAGCTCTTGCTGTTATTACTCGTGGGGCTCTGGGTTGTTTTGGGGTGAGGGAGAAGCAGCCTGAGATGGGAGGTGACAATTCCTGTTTGAGTTGGGTGGGGCCAGCAACTGTGTGACCCCGTCTGTACTTCTCGACTCTCTCGGCCCTTCCTCCCTCCCTCCCTCCCTTTGAATTGAATGGATGATCCTGACCAGAGCGGTAATGGTTTAACAGCCAGTTCTCGAGGCGAGGGGTCTGGTTAATTTGTATCATGTACTCGCAGGCGGGGGAGAAACACACGGTGGCTCATGTGAGCCACAGGGGCCGCTCGGGCCACCTCTCCTCTCGGCCTCCCCCGGAGATACCGCCAGGGCCCTGGCCATGAAGTCTCCGCCTCACCTGGTCCATCTTGGGGGCTGCCAGCCAACCCCTCTGGCAGGCCGGCCGCTCCCCCGGCCGCCCAAGTGCGTGCCTCTGTTCCCTTCGTCTGAGAAGCAGCATCTTTGTGCCTCATGTGCTGGTCCCGTCCCCGCTGCCCTTTGTGCTGTCACCTCCCCCGCCTTCCCCTTCCTACGCTTCTTCCTCTTTTTTTCTGGGTCGAAACCTGCGAGCCTGTCTTTGTCTGCTCGGCCCTGGCGGGTTTCTCAACCGGGGAATCTTCAGTCGTTCTTCCCTCTCCGCTTCTGATTCCGTTAGCAAGTCCAGTGTTCGTTGAGCACTCATTTAGTCTTTGTCACAACCCCAGGGGGCAATCGTGTTAACAGAGAAGCGACACCAGTGGCCCTCGGTCCCTAGCTGGCAAGTGGCAGGGCTGGGATTCGACCCCAGGCCGCCCGGCACCGGCTGTATGTTCCTGCCGACTCTGCTCTCCTGCCTCTCGAAGTGGCGGAGTGGCTCAGAGCCTGGGCTGGGGAGGTGTAGAGGCCTGGATTCTGCCCCTGACACATTTTGTGACCATGGGTGAGTCCTTTACCTCCCTCAGCCTCCCCGACCTTCCCTAAGTGGTGGCGAATGAATGCCGGCTACACGGGCTTGTGTAGACCAGACGAGGTCCCACCGGTGACGCAGCACCACGGGGCCTGGGCAGCTGAGCTCAGAGTGGTGTGAACTGCTAGGTGGCAGGTTAGGAGCAGGGAGAAGGTGTGGGAGGCTTGAGGGTGGGCCTGAGCCTCCAGTGGGGGCAAACCTAGTGTGCTTCCTGGAGTAGGAGTCTGGCCTGGCCCCCTGGCTAGGTGGAAACCAACCATATCATCTTGCCTTGCAGGAATCCTCGTAGCCCACTACCTCCAGAGCATCACGCCGTGTCTGGCCCTCGGCGGAGAGCTGGTCTACCACCGGCGGCCCGGGGAGGAGGGCACCGTCATGTCTCTAGCTGGGAAATATACATGTGAGCTTGGGGCCCGGACCCCTGGGTCTGAGGGAGGAGGGGCTGGGGCTGGACCCCTGGGTCTGAGGGAGGAGGGGCTAGGGCTAGACCTCTGGGTCTGAGGGAGGAGGGGCTGGGCCTGGACCCCTGGGTCTGGGGAAGGAGGGGCTGGGGCTGGACCCCTGGGTCTGGGGGAGGAGGGGCTAGGGCTAGACCTCTGGGTCCGAGGGAGGAGGGGCTGGGCCTGGACTCCTGGGTCTACGGGAGGAGGGGCTGGGGCTGGACCCCTGGGTCTGGGGGAGGAGGGGCTGGGGCTGGACCCCTGGGTCTGAGGGAGTGGCTGGGGCAGGATCCCCGGGTCTGAGGGAGGGGCTGGGGCAGGACCCCCGGGTCTGAGGGAGGAGGAGCTGGCCCAGGTCCCCTTGGTAACCTGCTCCCACCCCCACCCTGCTGTCTTGCAGTGAACAACTGGTTGGCGACAGTAACGTTGGGCCAGGCGGGCATGCACGCGACATACTACCACAAGGCCAGTGACCAGGTGAGCTGTCCAGGGACCGGCCGCAAGGGTGTGCTTTCCAGGCTGGTGTTGCCAGGGGCTGGCGTGCCCGGAAGTCCAGCTTGGGCAGCTAACTCTTACATGTTGCCCTGGCCCCACTCCAGCTGCAGGTGGGCGTGGAGTTTGAGGCCAGCACAAGGATGCAGGACACCAGTGTCTCTTTCGGGTACCAGCTGGACCTGCCCAAGGCCAATCTCCTTTTCAAAGGTAAAGGCCTGTTTCCCTACGTGGCAAACAAGTGAGAGGTGACTCAGCTCTGAGTAGGTGTGTATAGGCCAAGGCAGATGATAGAGGACAGTGTGCCGTGACTCTGTGGGCCTCCAATTACCTGGGAGTGCTTGCGAAGGAGGCGCCCAGAGCACCGGCTGGGTGTGTTAGGGCCGAGCCCGAGCTTTCCACCTCCCCTCCGCGCCCAGCCATGCCCTGGCCCTCTCTGCACTTGGCCTCCCTTCCCACTCCCCACCCCCCCAACACACACACACACACAAGTGCAAAGCGGCAGCCAGCCTACCCTGTTCATCTCACCTTAGTGGAAACTGATGATCCTGGAAGTTACAAGGTCATGGCCAGATCCAGAGCCTCATCCCAGGCTGACTGGCTCGAGTTCCCCTGTTTAGTCTTAAGGTGGCCCTCACGTTTTGGGTGTTTAAATACCACCTGGTTGGGCCGGGAGCGGTGGCTCATGCCTGTAATACTAGCACTCTGGGAGGCCGAGGCAGGCGGATCGCTCAGGGTCAGGAGTTGGCAACCAGCCTGAGCAAGAGCGAGACCCCATCTCTACTAAAAAATAGAAAGAAATTAATTGGCCAACTAAAAATATGTAGAAAAAAAATTAGCCAGGCATGATGGCGCGTACCTGTAGTCCCAGCTACTCGGGAGGCTGAGGCAGGAGGATTGCCTAAGCCCAGGAGTTTGAGGTTGCTGTGAGCTAGGCTGATGCCATGGCACTCACTCTAGCCCAGGCAACAGAGTGAGACTCTGTCTCAAATAAATAAATAAAGACCACCTGGGAAGGCCCATTGGGTCACCCTGGGGCACGAGGCCCAGGGATATGTTTGCTTCTGAAACCTGCCTTCCCTCCTGGCCTGTTGACTGCTTACTCTGCAGTCTGTTGTTAGGGGACGGGTTTGTGTTCCAGCTCTACTGCTTTCCTGCTTGTTAAGTGAGTTCTAAGCCCCTCCCACCGTGGGGTGGCAGCTCCCTGTGCTGTGCGCCTGTGAGGCCCTGGTGTGCCATTCCTAGAAGAAATTTTAGTTTTTCATTCAGCAGATCGCAAGCACCTGCTGTGCACCCAGGCTTATGCTGGACAGTATTGGAGACACAGCTGAGCAGCCCCAGAGATGATGACCCAGAGTGGGCAAGACTGGAGGGGGGTCGGGGGGGGGCCCCAGGGCCATGGAGGACTTCCCAGATGGGAGGGGGCCCTGAGCAGAGAGCTGAGGAGCTGGGAGCCATTTGTTCTCGGGATAAAGTAGTTGGGGGGCGAGAAGAGGTTTCCACTCTCACCCCCGCTGTGTACCCACAGGCTCCGTGGACAGCAACTGGATCGTGGGCGCCACGCTAGAGAAGAAGCTCCCACCCCTGCCCCTGACGCTGGCACTCGGAGCTTTCCTGAATCACCGCAAGAACAAGTTCCAGTGTGGCTTTGGCCTCACCATCGGCTGAGCCACTCCTGGCCCCCGCCTTCCTCACCCTTCTTCCTGCAGATCCCACCTCAACCTCTCCCTGCCATGGAGGGGAGACCTGAGCCCCCCTCCCCTCCCTTCCCTCCTTCCTCGGGGGTCAGGGGAGGACAGCGGAAAGGAGGGAACCCGCCACCCAGCAGCAGAGAAGGGGATTCCGGAACCGAGGGGCGCTTCCGGATTCTGAGCACCAGGGGCCATGTGCCCAGTGGGCCTGAGGTCCCGGAAAGGATTCTGGAACGAAGGGCACGCAGGATTCTGAGCACCAGGGGCAGAGGGGCCAGACAACCTCAGGGAGGAGTGTCCTGGCATCCCGGTCCTCCAAAGGGCCCAGGCCCGCCCTGAGTGGGCAGCAAGAGGAGCTTCCCCATCCCCATCCGCCCCCTCCACTTGCCCATCTACCCCTCGGTATAAATCATGTTTATAAGTTATGGAAGAACCGGGACATTTTACAGAAAAAAACAAAAAACAACAAAAAATATACACGGAAAAAAAAAAAAGATCAAGATGGGAGGCCTTGGTTTTCCCAAGTTTGTGTGGCCCTGTTTGAGCATTTCATCCCCCATCCACCGGCCTGACCTTCCCACAGGCGCCAGCAGGGGGTGCTGGAGGGCCGGGCGCGGAAGGGTCGGGGCGCTGCACCGAACAAGCTCAGGGGAAGAGTCTGGCCCAGGATCGCAGCCTCCCTCCTGGGGGACATCACTGGCCTCCCTTCACCAGGAGGGCAAGGGCTCAAGGTCACTTGCCCCAGCTGGGCCTGGCCAGTGTGGCTGTAGAGGACTTTGTCCCTGCAAACTAAAGCAGCAGGGGTCGGGGCGGGGAGTTGGGACTCTGGGGTCTTTGCAGGTTCCAAAAAGGAGTGGAGGATTCGAACTTCTGGACAAGCTTTGGCACAATGAAGGAGCTGCCGCACCCAGGGGAGAAGGGCTTGGGCCTTGGCACAGGGTGGGGGTTGGGGGCCAGCTCATCTGGACCTGAGGAGGTGTCAGTACTCTTCTAAGTGGAGACACCCACCCTGACTCCTGACCCCTCTCCAGACAGGGGAAGTGAAACCCTGTCTGCCCCCAGGGTCTGGGGAGGAGGCTGCTGCACAGAGCTGACCCCAAGTTACCCAGAGAAGCCACCCTGCTCACTCCCCGCCAGCACCGAGGCCAAAGCAAACAGGCCTGTCCCAGGACAGCCCTGGCACTGGGGCTCCCTGGAACCAGATGTTCATCCTCTCCTGGCCACGCAGAATCCAGTGTTCCCACCGTCTCACACAACCAGGAATGAACCCCCGCCCCTCTACTTCTTGGTGTGTGGCTCTGCTATTTTCCTAACGCCGAGCTCAGGTTTCTCATCTGTAAGGCAGCTGGGGTTTATGTAACAGGGCTGCTGGGAAGGTGGCAGCACTGGAGCGCTCCCTGCGGCCGCTCAGTAGTCAGCCCTAGGGCAGGACCGTCTGTATACCAGGGGCTGTCCTCGGTACTCAGCACATGCATTCCTGCAGTGCGTCACCAATCTGGCATGGGTGCAGCTGCTTCCCAGTTCTGTGGGCAAAGACACTGGATGCTCAGAGAGGCTGTGCCGAAGGTCACACAGCCGGGCAACTGGCAGAGCCAGGGTCCAAGCTTCAGCAGTTTGGTTCCAGAGACCTCCCCAGGTAGTGCTCTTCCTTCAAGCCGTGTGGGCAGCACATGTGGGTGACTCCCACAATGCACCCAAGGTCACAGCCAAAGAGAAAGGATTAAAACCCAGGTTTCACTCGAAGAGCCAAGGCTTTTAGCAGATGCATCACACCGCTCTCGCCCCTCCCATCCTATTTCTGCCCTGGACCCCCTTCTCTCTAGGACCCAGGAATCCAGGCTCCCGGCTCCCTTCCCACTTAGACCCGGGAGTCCAAGCTCCCAGCCCTCTCCCCAGATTGTATGCATCCATCCACAAGGAAGGGTGCTCTGGGCAGCAGCCCGCTCATTGCTCCTCTGTGCCCAGCCCCAAGAATGGAGGAGGACGTCTGGATTACTGGGTGATGTGTCACCTCCTTTCCTGGGGGCTGGGGGGGGTCACAAGGCCTCCAAGCCCCACCTCCTTCCTCCGCCCTGCTGTGTGTCTGGGGGGAGAGGACAGCCCACCTCGTGACTGGGGGCTGGCCCAGCCCGCCCTGGCCCTGGGGGAGGGGGCGGGGCAGGGGGAGCCCTATAATTGGATGAGTCTGGGATCCCTGAGACCTACTCAGCCCCAGCGGAGGTGAAGGACGTGGTTCCCCAGGAGCGGGTGAGAAGCACAGAGTTGGGGCAGAGGGACCAGTTAAGGAGTCCTTGGAAAGGTGTGGCTATAACGTTGGGAACCCCTGGCCTCCAGGAAGAAAGTTTTAGGAGAGAGGCTGGGGGACAAGAGACGACACCTGAGTCAGGACAGACCCAGGAGATGGGGGTGAGGCCAGGGGCAGGGGACTGGAACTAGAACGGGCTTAGGCGACAGGGGCGTCCCATCGGGGCTGGAAGGCAGCAGTTGCGCGGACAGCAGTTGGACCTGCAGAAAGAAGCTTGGAGATGAGCCATAGCAAGACCCCACGAGTCATCACTGTCACTTATTGAGCACCTACTGGGTACCCCCATTGTCCAGACCTGTATAGTTGGAGGCCCGTGGCTGGTGGAGAAAGGTAGCTAGACATGGACCGAAGGAGGACTCTTAGATGGGGATTAAATTAGCTCATAAATGAAAAACGGCACTTAGACGTGAAGCTGGAGTTTGGAATGTGAAGGTAGAACGGGGAATGCGGGGTGGGAACTTAGAAAGCCCAGCTAGGACTCGGATGGGACTGGTGAGGGTGGGGGTGGGAGGGTGGAATTTGAACCCTGGGAGAGGGCGATGGAATTTTGGCAATGGGGGCTAGCCTGGGGATGAGGAGATAGAAGACGAGATGGTCAGGGAGTCGAACAGACAATGCAGGAGCAGCTTGGTAAATGTTTGTAATTGGATTAGCCGGCCGCAGATACGCGAGCGGGCGACGCTTTGAAGGCTGGGGCGGGGTGGGGCGGGGCTTGAGGGGGGCCGGGCTGGGAGGGAGATGGCTGTTGATTGACAGTTTCTCTCTCCCCAGACTGACCAATCGCAGGCGGAAAGATGAACGCTCTGTGGGCGGTGGTGGTGGTGACCTTCCTGGCAGGTGTGGGGGCGGGGCTCGCTCAGGTTCCCTTCTCCTCCCCTCCCGGCCTCACCTCCAAGCCCCATCCAGGCCCCAGGACCCCTCCTCTAATCCTCCATCTCCCCATGGACGGGGAGGCCCAGGTCGGAGTCCTCTAACATTTACCGGCTCTGAGTAACTGCTTTACTCTCTGTGGGCCTCGGTTTTCCCCATCCTTAAAGTGGGAGTTAAACAACAGTTTCCAGTGCATTGTTGTCAGGTAGGTGGTGAATACTAGACAAGTGTCAGCTGTGATCATTTTTATTCTCCATCACCCAGCACAGCCCTGCATGGGGCACACAAAGACAATAAATGCTTGTTAAGTGATTAGACACACTCCCCTCCCCACCCCCAACCGTGGCCTCAAGGAAGTCCAAGAGCGTTCGCGGACAGAAGGCCCCAGACACACACTGCGAACTTGCTCTGCCCAGGATGCCAGGCCAAGGTGGAACCAGCGCTGGAGCCGGAGGCGCGCGAGCTGACCGAGTGGCAGACGGGCCAGCCCTGGGAGCAGGCACTGGGTCGCTTCTGGGATTACCTGCGCTGGGTGCAGACGCTGTCTGACCAGGTGCAGGAGGAGCTGCTCAGCTCCCAGGTCACCCAGGAACTGACGTGAGTGCCCCCGCCGTGGACCTTGATTGACCGTCCTGGTGGGCAGGGCCTCTGGACCCCTGAACCTCCAAGGGGCTGGGTTTCTCTCTGCCCCTGTCACCAGCTCTTGCGGGTCTGGGTCCCTGCGATTTCTAGCTTCCTCTTTCCGTGTCTGACCCTGGCATTCCCTCTAGGATTCCTTCTCTGAGCTCTGTCTCTCCCTCCACCGTTCTGTCTCCTGTTCTATCTCTGTCCTTCCTCGCTCCTTCTTAGTCAATATCTCTGCTACTTGTGTCTGTCCCTGTCTCCTTCTGTGGGCCTCTGCCCCCTTCCTTCTCTCCTCTTTTGGGTCTCTCTGGCTCAGTCGGCCAGAGGGCAGGTACCCCTGCACCCACACCTTCCGCCCTGTCGCCCGCAGGGTGCTGATGGAGGAGACCATGAAGGAGGTGAAGGCCTACAAGTCGGAGCTGGAGGGACAGCTGAGCCCGATGGCCGAGGAGACGCGGGCCCGGCTGTCCAAGGAGCTGCAGGCGGCGCAGGCCCGGCTGGGACAGGACATGCAGGAGTTGCGCGGCCGCCTGGCCCAGTACCGCGGCGAGGTGCAGGCCATGCTGGGCCAGAGCACCGAGGAGCTGCGGGCTCGCTTCGCCTCCCACCTGCGCAAGCTGCGCAAGCGGCTGCTCCGCGACGCCGAGGACCTGCAGAAGCGCCTGGCCGTCTACCAGGCCGGGGCCCGCGAGGGCGCCGAGCGCGGCGTGAGCGCCATCCGTGAGCGCCTCGGGCCGCTGGTGGAGCAGGGTCGCCTGCACGCCGCCACCGTGGGCACCCTGGCCGGCCAGCCGCTGCGGGAGCGGGCCCAGGCCTGGGGCGAGCGGCTGCGCGCGCGGCTGGAGGAGATGGGCACCCAGGGCCGCGACCGCCTGGACGAGGTGCGCGAGCAGGTGGAGGAGGTGCGCGCCAAGGTGGAGGAGCAGGCCGCCCAGATGCGCCTGCAGGCCGAGGCCTTCGAGGCCCGCCTCAAGAGCTGGTTCACGCCCCTGGTGGAAGACATGCAGCGCCAGTGGGCCGGGCTGGTGGAGAAGCTGCAGGCGGCCGTTCAGGGCACGGCGGCCACCCCCGAGCCCAGCGAGAATCACTGAGCACCCCGGCGTGCCACCTGGCGCACCCCACTCCTGCCCCGTGCCCCTGTCCCCGCTGTCTCCGTTCAGCCAGCAGCCGGGGTCCTGTCCCTGCCCTGGCTGTCCTGGTGGGCCATAGCTTAATAAAGATTCATCGAGCTTCAAAGCAGCTACTGGTCCTTCCTGTGTGATTGATTCCTCACGGCGCCAGCCTCAGTTTCTCTTTCTGTCCCCACACAGTTCCCAGCCCTCTGCCTGTGTCTCTGTCCCTTTCTCTGCTCCTCTTTCAACTCTCAGTTTTCCTTCTCTCGGTCCCTTTTCTTTCTTTTTTTTTTTTTTAGAGACAGGGTCTCACTTTGTCACCTGGGCTAGAGTGCGGTTGCACAATCACAGCTCACTACAGCCTCGAACTCCCGGGCTCAAAGCGATCCTCCCGCCTCAGCCTCCCAAAGTGCTGGGACTACAGGCGCACGCCACCGCGCCAGGCTTTTGCTTTCCTTCTCTGTCTCTGCCCCTCTTTCCATTCCATCTCTGAGATGTGGGTTCTGGAACAAATCCTACTGACCTTGAGCTAAAAAGCAAACCTGCCTGAGCCTCAGTTTGCCTGTCTTAATACCTGCTTCCAGGAGTCCTTGCCACCCCAAGTGACCTGACTACCCCACGTGACCTGACCAGCACCATTTTTCTCTCTCCCTCCGCCTCCCGTCCAGGCATATCTGATTCTATCTCTGCTGCTCTCTCCATGGGAGGCTTCACTTTCTGACTTCCTGTTTTCCTCCACCTCTATCTTATCTCTGCCTCCTACGGTTTCCCTGGCTGGGCCTCTGCTGGTTTCTTTCTGCCCCCACCATCTGGGTTTGTCCCTCCACCACTCTGTCTTGCTGAGTTAGTCCCTTCACCCGTGCTGGACTGCGCCTCTGGCCTCTACCCTCCTTCTCTAGATCCTTCTGTCCCCCAGCTGTGGTGTCGACCTCTTGTCTTTCCCAGCAAGCCTACTGGGTGCTTGCTGGATCCAGGCTGGGGAGGGATGGGAGCGGCACCCACCAGGAGAGTCTGGGCCAGGCCTTGTGCCCGGGTGGGGGGTGGCGCTCAGGCAGGGAAGCTTGGGTGGAAGCCTGGGAGCCGCTGGCACTTCCCTGCCCTCCCACCCCCTCAGTTCTCAGAGATGGAGGACAGCGTTCCCACCAACGGGGGACAGGCCAGGACTTGAGCTTGTCTCTCCTGGGCCTGGCCTGCAGCTTCTCCACGTCCCTCTGCCCTGTTTGGCTCCTGCACACCCCGAACTCCGGGCTTCCCCTGGTGCTGCTCTGAGCACCCCTGCAGAGGCAGGCTCCCCTCCCCCAGAAGTGACTCACGCAGGGCTGAGCGAGGAGGGGAAGGGGCAGTGGGCTAGAGGCAGGGGCCAGAGTCGGATGGGCCTGCTGCTGACTCACTGTGTGTCCAGGGGCTTGGGCAGTGCCCGCTCAGTACCTCAGTTTCCGCAGATGGCAATGAGGGAGGCATCTCCCACTTGAAGAACTAAATCATGAAGACCTGAATTTTGAGTTCTCATATATGAGGTCCTCTCAGCAGATTGCAGCCCCGGTCAGATCTAGAGGAGAGACAAGGGCTTGGAAGGAGGTTCTAGAACAAAGCCTGGCAGGGGGTGCCATGGTGGGGGGGGGCCTGACCTGCCCCAAGGAACCAGAGAGACAGCCTGGAGTCTGGGAAGGGGAGGAATAAAGAGCCCCCCCTTAGCCTCTCACTGAGTCTTTGGATGTTCTTGGCTGTGCCTCAGTTTCCCTATCTATAAACCGGAAAGCCCTCCAGTTGAGGGGAGGGTGAGATTTGGAAAAGCAGGGAGCTGTTATTCTATTCTCGCGAGGCTGGGGAGCAGACATCTGCGTGGACGTCTGGGGAGTGCTGGGCTCATCCGGGAAGTGGGGGGCCGGGGCTGACGGGGACTGGAGGCTGTGAGTTGACCAAAGGGATGTTGCAATCCTGCCAGGGTCTTGTCTGTGAGGTCCCTTTCACAACCATCTCCCTACCCCCAGGCAGACACGTGGTCCCGGGAGACACAAGGCCAGCTGACCTAGAGTCTGGGCTGGGCCGGGGCCACCCTCCCCCCGAGCTGCGGGGGTGATCGGATCACTAGCGGTCAAAGGCAGCCAGTGGGGAAGGGGGAAGCACTGGACTGCAGCCCTAGGGGACAGATGGGGGGGTGGAAGGGGAGCGAGGGGCAGGCTGGGTGCCAGGAGGGGCCTGGGAGGGTGAATAAGAGCAGATGCTCTGCGGGGGGAGGCAGGGAAAGGGGGTGGGGGTGGCCTAGTGGGAGGGCCAGAGGGACACACAGAGAGCTTCACGCCGCTGAGGTTTTCCCAGCTTAGACAGGCTGAAGAGACCCCCTAACCCCCCACAAAGAAAAGGGAGACTGGGGACCATAAAGTTAAAAACCCAAAGACATCAGGGAGGTCTGGGGCACTTCCAGATGCAAGACGGTAGGGGGAGCAGTTTAGAGAAAGAAATTGGAGGTGACGTGGTGGGTAAGAGTGGACCCCAATGACCTGAAAGAAGAGTTGGGGGAGCTGAGGTTTGCTGAGAAGGGGGACGGTGGATGGAGGAGGGGCCCTGGGGACACAGCGAGGATGAGGGGATGGTTAGAGAGAAGATAGACCCTGAGGGGAGACGGCCACAGGCCACAGGGAGAGGGTGAAGGCTGTCCCTTGAGTGAGCAAAGCAGCTATGGCAGGCTGAGGACCCCATAGGCACGGAGACTTGGAGATGAGGGTGCTGAAGACAGCACGAGGCTCCACCCCACCCCCAACCCCCACCAGCCAGGGGCAGAAGAGCAAACGGTGGGTGGGCACCGGGAGGCTGGCGGCTGGGGAGAGGCTCGGGAGGAGGGAGACAGATGAACCTGCTCCGCCCTGTCCCCAGCCTGATAAAGTCCAGGGCGGGCCAGCACCTCTCACTCAAGCTGTGCTGGGCAGCAGGCAGTGAGGATCCAGGTTGGTGCTGAGTGCCCGGGAGGGATCCCCCAATCCACACGCGAGCGCGCGCACACACACACACACACACACACACACACACACACACGGGCTCAAACACGGGAGTGGGTTCCTAGCACTCTGGGAGGCCGCGGCGGGCAGATCGTTTGAGCTCAGGAGTTCGAGACTAGCCTGAGCAGGAGCGAGACTCCGTCCGTACCAAAAATAGAAAAAATTAGCCAGGCTTGGTGGCACATGCCTTCCTATAGTGCCAGCCACTTGGGAGGCTGAGGCAGGAGGATCCCTTGAGTTTGAGGTTGCTGTGAGGTAGGCTGACACCGCGGCACTCTAGCCCGGGCAACAGAGCGAGACTCTCTCAAAAGAAAACAAGGGAGTAGACGGTGGTGGGAAGGAGAAGGGGTATCACCAATCACCCCCAGCCCTGCTTCTGCTTGCAGAGTGCCCCTCCGGCCCCACCATGAGGCTCGCGCTGTCGCTCCCGGTCCTGGTCTTGGTGCTGTCAATGGTTCTGGAAGGTAAAATTGGGATAGGAGGATTGGAGAGTTTGAGATTTGGAAGTGTGAAGCTGGCCACAGGCCTGGGGATCAGGCTCAGAGGACCCTTGAGAGCTCTGGGTCCCCATCCGTGTCCTGGTTGCCCCATCTATGGTGGATAGGTGGGTCCCAAGGTTCTCTAAAGGTCGGCCCAGCAGGCGGCAAATATGCCTAGGGGAGCCCTAGCAACTGATGATGCATTGACTCCCACACCTCTGGGATTGGCTATCCGCCTTCTACAGCCTTAAAAGAGGTGGCGTGGGGTGGGGGGCAGGGCTGAGTCAGCCAATTCCCAGGATCTTGATCCCCATCCAGCCACTCAGTATCCCCCCATTCTAACAACGTGACCCCCAAGAATCACATCCCTGGAAACACATCCTAAGGGCTCCCAGTAACAAATTTTTGCACCCGCACCCATCGTCCAGGCAGGCCCAGCCCCAGCCCAGGCAGCCCCTGACTTCTTGGAGGCCCTGAAGGAGTTTGGCAACACCGTGGAGCACAAGGCCCGGGAAGCCATTGACCGCATCAAGCAGAGCGACATTGCTACCAAGACCCGGTTAGACCCCTTCCCAGGGCACAGGTGGGCTGGGGTGTGCTGGGGGGAGCTCTGAAGGATGGTCCAAGATTAACTGATTGAGAAAACTGAGTCCAGAGAGGCTGACGACATCCCTCTCCTCAAACAGCTGGATTTCAAGGTGTTCAGACTTCAGAGACAAGTTCCCTGACTCCTATCCAGGTCACATTTTAAACATGGCCCTGGTGGGGCGCGGTGGCTCACGCCTATAATCCTAGCACTCCGGGAGGCCGAGGCGGGCGGATTCTTTGAGCTCAGGAGCTCAAGACCAGCCTGAGCAAGAGCGAGACACCGTTTCTACTAAAAATAGAAAGAAATTATGGCTCTCGCCTGTAATCCTAGCACTCTGGGAGGCCGAGGTGGGAGGATCACTCAAGGTCAGGAGTTCGAAACCAGCCTGAGCAAGAGCAAGACCCCATCTCTACTGAAAAATAGAAAGAAATTAATTGGCCAACTAACAGTATACAGAAAAAATTAGCTGGGCATGGTGGCGCATGCCTGTAGTCACAGCTACTAAGGAGGCTGAGACAGAAGGATCACTTGAGGCCAGGAATTTGAGGTTGCTGTGAGCTCTGCTGACGCCACGACACTCTAGCC
>CAUYRT010071811.1:0-18385 GCA_963574885.1 Lepilemur ruficaudatus
ACACGCCTGAACTGACCTGCACTGTCACCAGCGGTGAACAGGAGTCCCCACCTCCCCACATCCTCACCACCCCCTGGTACCATCCACCTTTGTAATGTCTACCATTGTGATTGCCATAAGGGCGTATCTCATATTTTTCTATAATTAAGTAGAAATTGAGCTTATCTCAGAAACATGCTCAATCTTTAAGTTTCTTCTTCTATCAATTGTGTCTTTTTTTTTTCCTTTTTTTTGAAACAGAGTTTCACTCTGTTGCCCTGGATAGAGTGCAATATCATCATAGCTCACTGCAACCTCTAACTCCTGGGCTCAAGCGATCCTCCTGCCTCAGCCTCCCGAGTAGCTGGGACTACAGGCAGGCACCACCACCTTCGGCCCCTACTGGCAGAGTATTTCTGTATATCTTAGAGAGCTATCGCTTTTTTATTTTCTATGTGGCAATTATCTCCTCCAGTTTGCCACTCACTTGTTAATATGATCGATAGTGTCCTTTGTTTATCAGAGATTTAATTTTGATACAGTCAAATGCATCTTTTCCCCTCCTTTGCTCTGATATCAACCTCAAGAAGTTTTCCTGCAACTGCGGGACACGACGGTATTTGCCTACATTTTCTTTGCTTAGCCTAACAGTTCTGTCTTTCATCTTTAGCTCTGAGATACATCAGAAGTCCACCTTTGTATGGCATGAAGGAGGGCTTTGACTTGTTTTTTCTGCAGGTAGTGAACCAGTTTTCCTGGCATTGTGTTCTATGTAATCTAGTCATATATGATTTTTTTTTCGTATTTAATCTGGTTGCCTTCTTCTGTACCAACAGCATACTATTTTTTAAGTTAATGTTTTATTGCTGTATGGTTTCCTATCTCTGGTAGGGTGAGTCTTTCTATATTGATTTTTTTTCCTCCCAAAATTGGCTTGCAATCCATAGAACTTTA
Organism: Lepilemur ruficaudatus; assembly: GCA_963574885.1. NCBI lineage: Eukaryota > Metazoa > Chordata > Mammalia > Primates > Lepilemuridae > Lepilemur > Lepilemur ruficaudatus. Next base: position 934 of record CAUYRT010071811.1, read on the forward strand.
CACTTCCATATACATTTTAGAATAAGTTTGTTGAGCTCCTCAAAAATTTGAGCTTGGAATTTTTATATGATTTGCGATGAGCTTGTAGATTAAATTTGGAAGACTTGGCACTTTTACTATGTTAATTCATCTAACTTCTGGGTCTATTGGATATCTCTATTTATCTAAATTCTTTTAAAAATAGGCCTTTAATGTAATTTAAATTTTTATCTTTGCAAAGGTTGTACATTCTTCATTGAATTGGTTCTTAGACACAGTTTGAGTTGCTATTTTAAAGGTCTTGTTTTCCATTATCTTTCTAGTTTATTGTTTCTGTTAATTTTAGTAAGATGATCACTTTGTTATATACTCTTTTTAGTTGTACTGTTTACGGTTATACTTCTATGTGAGTGATCATTTTTTTTTAAAAATAATAATGGTTTTCTCTCTTCTCTTCTGATATCCTTACACCTTTTACAGTCTTTTCATGTCTTATACCTTTTGCTAGGATCTCAAAAACTATGCTAAACAGTACAGTTTAAATACTATGTTAAACAGTAGTGGTAATAATAGCTTGCTTGTATTGTTCCTGATCCAAATCCTGTCCCACTGTGCAGGTTGGAGGTGGAGACAGATTGGGACTAGCCTAGCTCTCAGGCAAGTTTCCTTAGAGTTGGCACCTGCCTACGGAATATCAACAGGGTGTGTTGCTCTATCTATGAGAGTGTTCCATTAAAAAAATAATAATGACATTTTACCTTCTCAGCCGGGCTCACTCTGGCCACCTTACTCACTGTCCACTGGCCCATCCCAGCCTTCCCAAGCCCTGTATCTTGTCGAATTTTTCTTTCCTTCATTTTTTTTCCATAGCACTTAGGACTTTTTCACATACTATGCTAAGGTTCACACCCTTGGCACAGTGGACATTTGGGGCCAGATCATTCTATGCTATGGGGTCTGTCCTGTGCATTGTAGGGTTTTGAGCAGCAACCCTGGCCTCTACCCACTAGATGCCAGAAGCACAGACGCACACGCACACACACACACAAACCCCCCAAGTTGTGACAACCAAAAATGTCTCCAGGCATTGCCACATGTCCCCTGGTGGACATAATTGCCCCGGCTGAGAACCACTACGTTAAATGACTTACTTTTTAAATTGTGCTCGTTATGTTGAGTGTGGGGTCTGTGTCCTCCCACCTCCCTCTAGAATATTAGCTCAGAGAAGAGAGGAATTTGCTTGTTTTGTTTTCTGATTTAGCCCCAGTTCCCCCATCAGTGCCTGGCACAGGGTGGGTGTGCAGTATCTGTCGAAAGAATGCAAGAACAGTTCGCATTTTTGATGCGCCTAAGATGGTAGTGGGAAGACATGCACAACCTCATTTCTTCATCCCAGCGTCCCTTTGAGGGAGGCCCTGTCACTGTCCCCCTTTTAACAGATCAGAAAACTGAGGCTTCTAGAAGCTACAAATTACACACACACCCACCCACCCACCCGGTGGTAGAGCCGGCGACTTAGCGGAACGTCTGCTCGCTCCCTTCTGGTGCACAGGGACTGAATTAAGGGTAGGGTTGGCCCCAGCCTCTGGCAGGCACCTGCAGGGCAGCTGAGGGTACAGCTGAACTGGCCTGGGGGCTACACCTTTTAGGGGGCTTTCTCAGGAACCAGCAAGGATCACAATGTGGCTGGGTTCAGGGTGTCCCTCCTGGCCCCAGGCCCATAAGATACAGGGACCAAGCTCCAGAGAACAGCCCCCAGCAGCAGCCCGGTGTTGTAGCTGCAGCTACCAGGCCAGAGAAGCTGGAACTGCCACCCCCTCACATTCAGCTCAGCCCAGAAAGGGCCCAGCCTTGTCACTGTTACCGGGAACTGAGCCACGGAAATAGGAAGGAAGGAAGACAGAGTGGGTAGGGCCAGGGTGGGGGTTGGGCCTACATTTATATCTGTGCCCCCAGCTGGACGCCTGCAGCGCCATGGACACCAGCGGGTACCGCAAGTGGGGCGGCGGGCCCGAGGAGGTCCCCGGAGGTATGAGCAGTGGGACTATCTCATTAGGGCCCCTTGGGTCCCTCCCTGCACCAGTGTCTGGGGTTTGATGGGGGAGGGGAGGGGAAGAGCCAACAGGGATCCAGGTAGTGGGTGCTGCAGAGACACCACAAGCTATGGAACCAGTCTGACCAGGATCCAAATTCCAACTCTGCCACTTAGGGGCTATATGACCATAAACAAGTAACTTAACCTCCCTGAACCTCAGTTTCCTGGGAGGAAACCAAGACCTCAGCCGGGGGTACCCAGCAGTTCATCCATGTTCACCCAGGGTTCTGGGAACGCTGGGAGCCGTGGAACCGGAGACCCTGCTTCCTGGCCCTGGCTCTCCTGGCTGTGGCAGTCCTGTGGGCTCTCATTCTGAGCATACTATTGTCTAAGGGTAAGTGACCCCTCAACCGGGAGAGGTTGCGTCCTGTATGAGCATGTACGTGAGTGCGTGTCCCCGCATGTTTGTCTCCCATGGGCGTGTGCGCACATCCTGCGTGTGCGCTGTAAGCCTGCCTGCCCCTCTGCGATCCCAGGAAGGGGAACCCCGCACCCCCTGGGCCAAGGGAAGGTTCTCGAGCCTCCCGGACACGCCTGCAGGACCCTCTCTCCGCAGCCTCCACGGAGCGCGTGGCTCTGCTGGGCAGTCAGGACCTGTTGAGGACAAACGGTGCGTGCAGAGCGGTGGCGCCTGGGCCCCCCCCCCGGGGACGTGTGGGGCGGGAACGCCTGGGACCTGGGAGACAGGGTAGTGGATGTGTAGGAACCCCACGGTCCCCGGAGTGGGGAAGGGTCCCCTGACTCCCCACCAGGTGACCTGGCATGGGGGGGGCTGGGGTGTCCTTCCAGCCTCGAAGCAGACAGCGGCGTTGGGGACCTTGAAGGAGGAGGTCGCGGCCTGCCACAGTTGCTGTGAGAGGAGGCTGTCCCCGGGGCCGGTGGGCGGAGAGGGTGGGGCTGGGGATTGGAGGCGGGCCTGGGGGCGGGGCTTTGACAGTGGGGGCGGGGTTTGGGCAGGTAGGGGTCGAGTGGGTTAGTACCAGACATCCCGCTCCATCCTCGCGGTCTTCGCCCCTTCTACCCCCGACCCTCTGCCTTTCCCAGGCTCGGGGACGCAGGCCCAGCTGCAGGCCACGCGCACCGAGCTTGGGGAGACGCAGGCGAAGCTGACCCAGCAGGAGAGCGCCCTGAAAGAACTGCACGAACGCGGTGAGGGCCGGACGCAACCACGACCCCTGAGCCTTGGCCGTGGCCGTGACCCCGATCCTATGCTGTGATCCCGACCTCTGACTTCGATCCTATCCCCAGCCTGACCCCTGATCGCTGGACTCTGACCTTGACTACAGCTCCTCACCCAGCCACGACTGGACCCTACCCACTTATAACAGACCTCGACCCTGATGTCAGTCTTGTCCCTGGCACCGACGGTGAACCGACCACGGACAGGGATCCTGACCTTTACCTAGTCATGACCCTGTTCCTGACGCTGACCCCAGCTATAATCTCCGCAGTGACCCAGGGCTTGGCTGAAGCGGGCAGGGACCGCGAGGACGTCCGAAATGAGCTGTTCCGGGCGCTGGAGGCGGTCAGGCACCAGAACAGTGAGCAAGACAGGGCTGGGCGTGGTAGGGCAGGGCGAGGTGCACCATGCTCCTGGATCCACTCGGCCCAGCTCTTTGACCTTGGCCCGGTCCTGTGGCTGCACCCCAGGGCCCCGGAGGTCCAACCCCACCCTCACACCCAGTAGGTATGCTCCACCCGGGAGCAGTCCACCTCTCTGACCCCCATCACCCCGCAGGCTCCTGCGAGCCGTGTCCCAAGTCGTGGCTGCCATTTGAGGGCTCCTGCTACTATTTCTCGGTGCCCCAGGCCACGTGGGTAGAGGCTCAGCGCCACTGCGCAGGCGCCGGCGGGTACCTGGTGATCATCGGGGGTCTGGATGAGCAGGTGCGCAGGGGGAGGCGGTGTTCACCTGAGGGGGCGTGGCGCGCTCTGCCGGCTCACGTCTCCCCTCCTTCCTAGGGCTTCCTGACTCAGAATACGCGTGGCCGCGGTTACTGGCTGGGCCTGAGGGCCGTGCGACAGCAGGGCAAGGTTCAGGGCTACCAGTGGGTGGACGGAGGCCCACTCAGTTTCAGGTGAGGCTTGGGGAGAGACACAGGTTAGATTCTCGGGGAAGTGCTTGGGCCGGATCTTAGGGACTCTTCAGCTGGGCTTCCATCCTTAGCCTAGATTCCCAGCAACGCCCCCTCTCAACCGCTGCAGCCACTGGAACCAAGGGGAGCCCAATGACTCTTGGGGGCGTGAGAACTGTGTCATGATGCTGCACACGGGGATGTGGAATGACGCACCGTGTGACAACGAGAGAGACGGCTGGATCTGTGAGAAGAGGCGCAGCTGCTAACCACGTCCAGGGCACCGGAGCCACGCCCACTGCCACACTCGGAATCCCGGGTGCAGATCCTGACTCCCGGCGCCCGCTGCCAGAAATAATTTCTCCCGTCTGCCACTACTGCGAGCCACTCAGCACGACACAGCCCTGTCCAGTGCCTGCGCTCTGGGGCCTTCCCTCCAACCTCACTGCAACCCCACCCACAGACCTAACCTCCATCGGCTCTAAAATCCCTGCTCCTGGGTCCGGGTGATCTGACCCGACTTCTCTCTCTGGCCAATGTCAGTCGACTAAGGGGGTGGAGCTGTTTGGTTTTCCTGCATTTTCCCCCAGACTGGGAGCTGTCTTTGCAGCCAGAGAGAGCATCAATAAATGTTTCAGAAGTGAATCTAGGTTCCCGGCTCTGGTGAGCTCCCCAAGCTTTATCCCAGAGACCTTGGTGTGATCCCTGTGAGTGACCCCTGACTTCTCAAGTGACCTCATGGCACTATGACACCCCCAGACCCAGTGGGTAACCTGCACTGGGCCAGGAGGGCTTGAAGGCAGGGGCACTTTGCCACTTAGTACTGTTACTTCCTCAGCCCCTGAACTAGCCCCAGCTTGAAGCTTGGTTCAGAGGGTTCTGGGAACACAAGAATGAGTCAGATTCTGTCCTTACCCCCGAGGCCTCCCCATTCTGGTCTAGCTGGGCACAGGAACAATGTGGCCAGTGATTTAACAGAGGAATGCATGGAGATGACGCATTTGGAGGAGTCACTTTTGTCTTTGTTGGAGGAGGGGAGACCATGCTGAGAGATTGCAGTGGTAGCCCCATTTCTTGAGAAGACTGTCACCCCATTGCAGAGATTGCAAGCAGCCTGAGACACAGCCCTGGGGGAGGGAGAGGAGGGGCTGCCCTGATCAGATGAGCAGGTCACTTCTGCCTCAGGCACCTAGAGCCTGTGACCATTGGGTGGGGTGATCAAGAGATATATCACAGAGAAGGTGGAGTTCCGAGGAACAGTGGGATTTCAGTGGATAAAGCTGGGAAGGGAGGGCTTTGCAAGCAGAAAGGCTGTGAGAGCTGGGTACAGGGGCACGTGCCTGCAGTCTCAGCTATTTGGGAAGCTAAGGCAGGAGGATTGCTTGAGCCCAGGAGTTCAAGGCTAAAGTGCACTATGATCGTGCCTGTGGATTAGCCACTGCACTTCAGCCTGGGCTGCACAGCAAGACCTTGTCTCTAAAACAAAAAAGAGACGGGAGGGAGAGAAAGGCTGGGAGGTTGGAAGGTGTGGAGGTGGCTGAACTCACATGGCGGTGTGGGTTGCACAGAGCCAGGCTTTATGAATATCAACCAGGGACTTTTGATCTGAATTCACCCTGCACTCCCGAGGTTTCCTGCTTCTATCCTGAGGAGCTAGGGGTTCTCCGGGAATTTCCCATGGAGACAGGTCCAGCTGAGGGGAGTGACAGGCTAGCAGCTTTTAGTTCTGTGCAGATCTGAGTCCAGAACTACAGGCTGCTGGGAGCCCCCAGTCTACCGGCTGTTACAGCATTAACTGAGCAGGAAGAGGAGGGGACACCTTCCACATCCCCTGGCCAGGCAGAAACCTGGCAGGGCTGCAACCAGGCAACCCCCTAATCCTTTTCTGAGCCCTTTTTACCTGCAGCTCAGATCAGGCACTGACCAGGAGCTGCCTGACTTGCCTAGAGGACTGACCACCACACTGATGGATTTCCAGACAGTTAGTTTGGAGGATCGGATGTGTTTCCCACTGCTGCTGTAACAAATTTCACTGGGTCAAAATCAAAGTGTCACCAAGGCCAGGTTCCTTCTGTAAAGTTCTAAGGGAGAAACTGTTTCCTTGTTTTTCCAAGCTTCTAGAACTGTGTTTCTTGCATTCCTTGGTTCCTGATCCCTTTCTCCATCTTCAAAGCCACTAGGGTAACGTCCGGCTTCAGTGGTGACAATGTCTCCTTCTGTGTCAAATCTCTCTCTGCCTCCTGCTTAGAAGAACACCTGGGATTGCATTTAGGGCCCAATCAGAAAATCCAGGGCAATCTCCTGTCATTCTGTCACTGGCCTCCCAGAGTTAGTCCAGACTCCGCCTGTGGGTTGTGGACACTTCCACAGGTTAAAGACACAGTCACCATCAAGACTGCCCTTATTTCAGATACCAGCCACGGGTTCCAGGGTATCTAAGACACCCACACTTATGACCAACTGACTTCAAATTCAGGGGTTCTTATGACCCCTTCGGGTCCCATAATTCACTGGAATGACTCCCAGTACTTAGGAAAAGTGCTACACTTAATGATTACAGTTTTATTAAAATGATAAAAAGGAGAAGAGGCCAAATGAGGAGACACATAGGGAGAGGTCTGGGAGGGTCCTGAACACAGAGCTCCCATATCCTTGCCCCATAAAATCAGGACACACTTACCTAAGGTCATCGGGCATTCTGGGTGCCATCCCACCTGGGAGTCCCTGTCATCTGGTTACTCCTTGTGCTATGTGTAATGGCCCGTAAAGATATCTATGTCCTAATCCCTGGATCCTGTGAATATCACCTTATACACCTGTAATCCTAGTACTCTGGGAGGCCAAGGCAGGAGGATCCCTTGAGGTCAGGAGTTTGAGACCAGCCTGAGCAAGAGCGAGACCCCATCTCTACTGAAAATAGAAAACTTATCTAGGCATGGTGGCCTGTGCCTGTAGTCCCAGCTACTCGGGAGGCTGAGGCAGGAGGATTGCTTGAGTCCAGGAGTTAGAGGTTGCAGTGAGCTATGATGACACCAATGCACTGCCACCTGGGAGACAGAGCAAAACTCTGTCTCTTAAAAAAAAAAAATAGTTAAGATGGTCAATTTTACGTGATGTGTATTTTTCCACAATTGAAAATTTTAAAAAAAATTTAATGCAGCTATTTCAAGCTTACAATTTAATGAGTTTTGATAAACATATGCAACTGTGTAACCACCAAGACATTCGAGACATGGGACATTCCCTTCCTGTAAAATTCCCTCCTACCTCTTCCTTGTTAATCCCAAACCCCAGCCTTGCCCCAAGCCACCACGGATCTGCTTTGTGTCACAAGGGATTTGACTTGTCTTTTGTAAAATTTCACATACGTTGGTTCATACAGTATGTAGTCTTTTGTCTCTGGACTCTTTCTCTTGGCACGATGTTTTGAGAACCACTCATGTTGTTGTGTGTTGCTCCTTTTTATTTTACTGAGCCGTATTTCACTGTGTGGCTGGACCCTGACTCCTTCATCCGTTCACCTGTTGGTGAATGTCAGGGTTGTTTTCAATGTGAGTTACTATGAGTTAAGCTTCTGGGAATATTCTTGCACAAATATTTGTATGGATCTAATAAATTTCCCCTTCTCTTGGGTAAATAGCTGTGAGCAGGTCCTATAGTACGTGAACATTTAACGTGGTAAGAAATTAGCAAACAGTTTCCTAAAGAGGTAGCACCCATTGTCTACTCCATCAGCAATGTATCAGGGTTCTGGTTGCCTCGGGAAGGCCTTTTTTGACCCAGGAAAGACTTTAGCAGTTCTAAGCCCAGGTAGAGGGACTTATTTTGGAGCAGACAGAGCAGGAGGGACGGAAGTCAAGAGGGAAGTTGAAACAGATAATGGACAAAGGCAGGAAGTGCAAGGAGCTAACACGTGGGTGCTTGATAACACGTCTTTTCCCGGGATGAGATTGGGGGCTGGGAAGGGAGCGTCTCTGATATTTGGAATTACAGCCCTAGAGCCCCTGGTCAGAGACAAGGAGAAGGGTCGGTGACTGTACCACAAGGAGGAGTTTTCCGGAGGTAACAACAGATGGATGGAGGAAGTTGGCCAGAGAGGAAGGGAGATGCAGGGATCTAGGGGTGGGTGAGCGGGTCTCCGGGGAACAGGGGCTCTTTTGCTCATGCAATCGTTTTCTCTTCCACAGATATTTCTCAAGCAGCTATTCCATACCTGGAGTTCCAACAGAATACAAGGTCAGGGTCACTTGACCCAGAGGAATCTGAAAAACCTTAGGCTGAACAGAAGCAAACTTCCTCAAAAGAGTATAGACCGTATGAGCCTGTTTCTACGAAGTTCTACAACAGGCAACTCTACCCTAGGGAGGGAGAAAAGCAGGAACAATGGCTGCCTGGGAGCAGAGCTGGAGATCGCCTGGGAAGGGCTGCGAAAGGCTTTTCTGGGGCGACATTCTGTATATTGAGAGGGTTCAGATGACACCGCTGAATGCATTTGTCAAAGCTCAAAGAAAATGCACTTGGGATTTGTGCATTTCATTCTACATATTTTTTGGGGGGAATGGCCGTGGTGTCTCATTCTTGTAACCCCAGCATTTTTGGAGGCCAAGGTGGGAGGATCATTTGAGTCCAGGAGTTCAAGACTAGCCTGGGCAACATAGGAAGACCCCATTTCTACAAAAATTTTTTTAAATTAGCTGAGCATGGTGGTGAGCACCTGTAGTCCCAGCTACTCGGGAGGCTGAGGCAGGAGGATCGCTTGAGCTCAGAGTTGGAGGTTGCAGTGAGCTATGATCATGCCACTGCACTCTAGCCCAGGTGACAGAGCAAGATCTTGTCTCAAAAAAAAATTATATATATTTGTGGTGTACCACATGATGTTTCGATGTATGTATACAGCGCAGAATGCTAAATCAAGCTCGTTAACCTGTGTATCACCTTGCATACTTATTTTTTTGTGATGAGAACACTTAAAATCTACTCTTTTAGCAAATTTCAAGTATGCGATACATTGTGATTAACTATAAGCACCGTGATGTACAACAGAGCTCTTGAATTCATTCCTCCTGACTCACTGAAATTCTGTGTCCTTTGGCCAACATCTTCTCAGTTTCCCCCAACACCACCACCTCCAGCCTCTGGTAACCAGCGTTTTCCATAATTTTGGCTCAAAAGAAAAAAAAATTAAGAGAGTGAAAAACAAATATTGGACTCCAGTTAATGTTCTGTATGCTATAGGCTGAAGTAAACCCCCGTCTGTAATTTACTTTGAAATGCACTAAAAAAATAAGATGAATTGAGGGGTGCTAGAGGGATGGATGGATGGGTAGATTTGTGATAACTGAAGTGTAGAAAAATATATATATGTTAGAGACAGGGTCTCACTCTGTCACCCAGGCTGGAGTTCAGTGGCACGATCGTAGCTCCCTGTGGCCTTCAACTCCTGGGCTGAAGGGATCCTCCTGCCTCAGCTTCCTGAGTAGCTGGGACTACAGGCCTGTGCCACCATGCCTGGGTAATTTTTTTGTAGAGATGGGGGTCTCGCTAATGTTGCCCAGGCTGGTCTTATACTCTTGGCCACAAGCGATCCTCCCACCTCGGCCTCCTGAAGTGCTGGGATTACAGGTGTGAGCCACCGCGCCCGACCTAGAAAATATGGATTGTAGAATCTAGGGACAGCTTGTTCCTTGTAAAATTCAACGTTTCTGTAAATTGCTTGAGAGTAGTCATAGTGGAATGTTGGGGTTCAGGCTGTGGTTTCTGCCCTCCTGGGGCTCACAGTCTGGCAGAGAGGGGAAGAGGAAGTGGTGAGGACAAATAGAGGGGGTGTGCCCATGTGGTTGGGGTTGGACGTGGAAAATTCTGGAAAAGCAACCCCTCCCCCGCGTTTCTGGGGTACGGGGGTGAAAGTGGGATCTGCTTTGGAGAGGCCAAGGGGGCTTGTACTGGGAAGTGGGGGGGTTGAGGCAGGGTGGGGCACCTTCCAGCCGTTCGGTGGCCCTTTCAGCAGGCTTCCCCACCGACAGCCCCCTGAGTGACCACAGGACCACCCTCTCTAGGGCTGAGTCAGCAAGTCAGTGGTGACCATGGAGCCCAGCCAGGGTTTCCTGGACAGACCAGCCCTCCTATCACCCCGCTTTCCAAGGAAATGGCCCTGAGACAGAGCAGTCTGTTTTAATCACCCCTGTCCCCCGATCTCAGGAAACCCCCTCAGATCCCACGAGCTTCTTCCCAGGAAGATAGAGAAGGCTGGGGAAGTCCCCAGGGGGGTCTCCGAAGAAGTGGGGATAGGCTGCCCTCCAGCCCTTCCCTACCGGGCTTGTCCCCCAAGACCCCGCGATCACTCTCGCCTCCCCTGCGGCCCCATAGCCAGACACAGGGGGCTCGAATGGATGGATTCGGCAGACGCTGACAGAAAGCTCAGTTTGGAACCTGTCCTCGCCACGTCCTGGCACCCTCTGAGCCATTTCTGGAGAGAAATCTCCAACCCTCCCAGGCCAAGCCTGGGGTCCCTCAAAAGCCCCAGGAGGGGCTGGCTTAGCTCCCTGGTCCCTGGGGGTATCCTGGAGGCTTGGCGGGGTGGCAGGGAGGGACTATGAAGTGGGGCCAGGCCCCCTTCCCTGCTGAAGCTCAGGCTGTGGGACTAGCTCACCTCCATGTCCCCGTTATCCTGAGTGCTCCCGGCCACACAACCCGGCTCCCTGCAACCTCGGCCCACGCCACCCCCCACAGCACACACAAACAAAAGCAGCCCTAGTTGGGCTCCAGGAAGGCAAAGTGCAGATCCATCCTCTTCTTGTCCCACACGCCCCCTTCCTCTTCCTGTTGACCTCCTCCTGGGTGAGGGTCGGGGGAGGAGGGTGCGTGTGACTGTGACATACGGCCACCGCCCTGGCCCCTCTGGGAAAAAGGCACAAGTCCCACTCGTGGGGAGCTCCCAGTCACAGGAGGGAGCTCAGGCTGGGGGAAGGAGGGCCCAGAGACACTTCAGGCACTTGGGGAGTCTCTGGGGACGGGGGGTAGGTGTGGTGGCGGAGGCCAGTGGTTGGCGGGGTCTGAACAGGCAGGGCAGTTGAACTCCGGGCTGGAGCTTTGTGCCCAGGGCAGAAGGGAGCCATGGAAGGTTGTGAGCAGGGGGGAAGATGTGGTCAGGTGACTGCCATGCAGGGAAGGGACTGAGGAGGGCTCTCAGGGAAACTCTAGAGTGAGCTGTCTGTTGTGACAGCCTGGGGGGGGTGGGAGCCCTAAGGAGGGCTGTCATGGGGCCAGGGGGTGGGAGAAGGGGGAGTGAGTGTTTCATGGGGACAGAGCTTCAGTGTGGGGAGATGAGAAAGTTCTGGAGGTGGAGGGTGGTGACGGTTGCACAGCACTGCCAGTGTGCTTGATGCCGCTGAGCCATGCACTTTGCAGTGGTTAAAATGGCAAGTGCTATGATGAGTATTTTACCACAATCAAAAGAGAACAAACAAACAGAAAAGTACCAGTCCTGGCTGCCAGGAGTGGTGGCTCACACTTGTAATCCTAGCCCTCTGGGAGGCCGAGGTGGGAGGATCCCTTGAGCTCAAGAGTTCGAGACCAGGCTGAACAAGAGCGAGACCTCGTTTCTAACAAAAATAGAAAAAAATAGCCAGATGTGGTAGTGGCACTTGTAGTCCCAGCTATTCGGGAGGCTGAGGCAGGAGGATCACTTGAGCCCAGGAGTTGGAGGCTGCAGTGAGCTATGATGATGCCACTGCACTCTAGTCTGGGCAACAGAATGTGACTCTGCCTCAAAAAACAAACAAACAAACCCAGTCCTTTGTGTGTATCTAGAGGGTAGAGGCTAAACATATTACAATGCACAGGACACACACACACACACACACACACACACACACACACACACACTCCAACAAGGAATCATCCGCCCCAGCGTCAACAGGGCAGAGGCGAGAAACCCAGCTGTGAAGGCACCTCCTCCTGGAAGTCCCCTGGATTTGACCCACCCACTGCCCTTCCCCTCTGCACCTCCCCCCACACACCCACCTTCCCTTCTTCCCCTTGCAACACCAGGAGAGGTTGAACGGGGTGGGGGGGGGTGGGCCCGGGGCTGTGTCGCCATGAGGTTGGGGGATCAGGGTCCCAGCCCCCGGCAGTGGGGACTGGAGTGCTCCTTCGCGGGGGCCCTGTCCCAGGTGCTGAGGCTCCGCGATCAGCGCCCCGCGCGCAGCGCAGGTCGGGGGCTTGGGGACCGGAGCGCCGCGGAGGTCCAGCTGCAATTGAGTCGGGATTCGGGTCAGTCAAGGATGGGATCCCAGCCCGGGGATTGTTTGGGATCGTCATGGTCGGACCCCAGGCCCAGCCCCGGCACCGCCGCCCGCCGAGGATCTGGAACCCGAAAGAAGAACCGACACCCCCAGATCCGGAGGCCACATCCGCACGGCTTTCTGTTTTCCCCCCAAGTGAGCGAGAGGCCTGTTGATACCGCAGAGGGGAAGGAGGTGGGGCGGTCGCGTGACTGGGTCCCCTGGGCCCCTGCAGCATCCTCTTGTCGGAGTAGAGCCTTGGCAGGGACCCAGCAGGCAGAGCTGTCACGCCCAGGAAGGACAAGGTGGGCGCACGGTGGGCGCATGGTGGCCTGCGGCTGGGGCGCCTGGACCTGCCAATCTCCGGAGCTCAGAAACACCAAAGGCCAGCCTTGTCCTGGATCCAGACCTCAGTCCTTGTGTCCCCAACACAGCCTGACTGGACTTGTTTCCAAGCTTCCTCCTCCTCCTCCCTGTGTCCCCATCACGGGGACAGGACGACTGTCCACTCAGACAGCCCCGTGGAGGCCCGAGCACTGTCCAAGCACTTCCCACCCCCCAGCCCCACCCCTCACCCATCACCAAGGCCCAGCTCTCCTCAAACCACCTGCTTCTCCCTGTCCCCACGGCCACTGCACCTCCACCCCCAGGACCAGGTGACAGCTCCCTCTTAGGGGCTGCTTGACCCTGGGACAGCCTCCTCCCCTGCCTCCCTCCCCTGCCTGGCCCCCAGGATGGTCCCCTTGGGGGCCTCACCTCCTGCCCCACCCCCATGAGGGTCCCCTCCTTGTCCCCACCCCGCCTGACCTCAAATGCTGCCCTTCCCCCACCCGCAGCCCCCAGCAACCTCCGTCTGCTCCTGAACATCTACTTCCTCAAGCTTTAGCCCAGATCAAAGAAAGACATTTGGAAACCCAAAATGAACAGCCTCAGACCACCAGAGGCATTCAACAGGCATGTACCAAGGGCCACTCGATCCAGGTGACAAGCGTGGCATATGGTCCCCACTGTCCTGGAGTGCACGGTCCAAAGGACATTCCAGCCAGGCCCTTCCCTGACATGGTGGGGACAGACGTCCAGCCCCAGAGGTTGGCCCAGCCTAGCCTGGTCCCAGTTGGGAGGTGGGACGGGAGTACATACAGGCGAGCGTCTTCTGGAGGGACAGGTGTGGAGGGTGGCCCATCCAGGAGCCGGGGTTTGGGAAAGGGCGAGTGGGGACAGAGGTTATGGATCAGGGGACACGTTTTAGGGAAGGCAGCGTAGACAAAGTGCCAAGGAGGCCCTCCTCCCAATAGGAGGCTGTGTGGCACAGCGAATGGGCTGCAGATGCCTGACCCGCCCTGCCTGGGTTCAAATCCCAGCTCTGTCGTTAGAAGCTGTGTGACCTTGGGCAAGTTATTTAATCTCTCTGTGCCTCCCATCCTTCATCCACAAGGTGACACTGATAATCCAAGCATCAACCTCCTAGGGTGAGTGTGAAAATGAAATGTGTTAACCCATGTAAGACACTAAGAACTGTGCCTTGTGTATGCGGCTTCTAAATTAAACTATACAACAAAACTGTCAGTATTTGACCAGAATGTCATCTTGTGTATCTTTCTTTTTCCTCCTTCTTGCCTCCTCTCTCTTTCTCTCTCTCTCTCTCTCTCTGTCCCTCTCTCCTCTTCCCTCCCCCCTTGCCACAGTGGCATCGCGATGCAGTGCGCAGTAACCTTGGTTCGAATCCTGATTCTACCACTTTCTCCGCCAGCACTTTGGGGACAAGGCTGGCAGTCTCTTGGCCTCGCTTCGCTTGCTTACCTAAGAAATGCAGACAATAATAGTATGTTCTGTTCTGGGTTGTGGGGAACATGAGAAGAGGCCATGCGTGTCGTGTTGCCAGGGTGGCAAGCCCACGGTTAGTGGATGAAAATAGGAGCTGGCTCTGCTGGCGGAAGGAAGTATCTCTCTTCCTGCGGCAACCTCTCTCCTTGACGGCCCCTGGCGACTTCTCCAATCGGCCCCAACACCCGAGGAGGACAGGGACGTGCTCCAAATTCACGTGAGTGACAGTTGAGTGAGTGTGTGGCTGTGAGTGTTGGGGGCTGGCAGTGGGAGGTGGACGTCGAAGGTTTCTCGAAAGAAACAACCTTGGGCTGAGCCTTGAGAGCTGACCAGGAGGAGATGACAGCCAGAGGAGGGAGGTGGGTGAATCGCGGCAACGGTGGGGACAGAATCTGGAAGCATGTGGGTACCTGGTTTGGGGAGGTGAGAGCTGGCCATCTGGCATGACTGAGCAGAGACGATGCACTTGGCAAGTGCACTGGGGGATGATCGTAGAGGGCCCTGGGGAGCCATGGAAGGCTGTAGGCAGAAGCAGGGTCTCTCGGGTTAGAAAGACGGCATGACACTTACCAACAGACACCCCACCACTGTGTGACATGGACAAATTACTTCCCTTCTAGCTCCCTCCATTCCACTGAGAGAAGCTTGCAGAGTGAGGACACTCCCCCGGCACCCTACCAGTAGGTTTAGTGAGCACCTACTGCATGCTGGCTCTTTGCACACTCCCAGTTTACAGATGAGCAAACTGAGTCACTCAGCCAGGGCTCAGTCATGTCCAGCTGCCTCCCCTGCAGTTGTGGCCCCAGGATGGTGACACCTCTGGCCTCCTCCCACAATACTGGAGGAGTGGCCACCCCACACCTCCCGCTTCCCAGAGATTCAGAGAGGGGAAGGGACTTGACCATGGTCAGGCAACAGGGGGTGGGTGACCTCCAGGTTTGTCTGACCCCAAGGCCCATGCTCTTCAGCACATAGTAGGTGTTTTAAAGTCAAAGGATTTTATGGATGCCCTGGGCACATTGTCAGAGGAGGGAGCTGATGCCTGGGTGACAGCATCTCAGCATTTCCCAGCAAGATGTGGCAGAGACTGGAGGCTTGGTAAACATTTAGGACCTGAAGACCCACTGTGTGCAGCACCCCACTGAAAGCCCCCCATGTATTATGGTCTCATTGGATCCTATCGTGACCTCATGAATTGAGTGCTGTCACCAGCCCATATATATATATATATATATATATATATATATATATACATATTTTTTGAGACAGAGTCTCGCTCTGTTGCCTGGGCTAGAGTGAGTGCCGTGGCATCAGCCTAGCTCACAGCAACCTCAAACTCTTGGCCTCAGGCGATCTTTCTGCCACAGCCTCCCGAGTAGCTGGGACTACAGGCATGCGCCACCATGCCCGGCTAATATTTTCTATATATTTTTAGTTGGCCAATTAATTGCTTTCTATTTTTAGTAGAGACAGGGTCTTGCTCTTGCTTAGGCTAGTTTCGAACTCCTGACCTTGAGCAATCCACCCGCCTCGGCCTCCCAGGGTGCCAGGATTACAGACGTGAGCCACCGCGCCCGGCAAGAGCAGGGATTTTTACCTGTTTGTTCCCTGATGCATTCCAGCATCTAGAATAGCAGGTCTGTAGTTGTCACACAATAAATATTTGTTTGATAATTATCTTTATTATGATGATAAATGTATTGTCTCTCAGGCTGAATTGCGTAACTACCATAGTAAGTACGTCAGGCTTGTGAAGAAGTTTTGAAAGAAGTGCAGCCAGAGCCTTGGTAAGCAAAGAAGTCACCCGGAGGGTTAGGAGTGTGCTGGCGTGAGAGAGACCAGCCCACCTGCCTTGAGCAGCCACGAGCCCTGGGCACGGCACAGAGGGAACAAGGTTGTCCGTTAGATGCAAGTTGGCTACACAGTCTCTCCTATTAAAACTAGATCAGAATAACCTCTCCAATTATTTCACGCTTTCATATTCAAATGTACAATATTATAGAAGACGATCTAGCCACTCGTCTTCAGTCACAGGCAGAACAACAACAACAAACAGGTTGTCTTGTTCCTGTCCACCACTGAACTGTCAATTGCCTTCAGCAAATGTCTTCATCTCTCTCTCATCCTTGGTTCTCCACTAAAAAGTAGGAACGTATAAAATAGTACGCGGTCTGCCTATTTTATTGGTCTATTGTATCAAATGGGTCAACAACTATGAAAATATACTGAAAAATTATGTAGCATTCTATACAACAATTTTCTTTGTACTAACATGGATAACTGAATTGTCTGTGACATCTGTAGCTCCCCAAAACTGATGATGTATTTTAGAGCACATTGATTTTAAAATGACTCCTAAAATATATTAAAAAGTAAACAGAAGAAAAGTCTGCTTTTAAGGGCATGGAATGAGAAAGAGAGGGAAAATGGCTTTTTCCTGATTCTTTAATAGAAAAGCACAAAGAAGAAAAAAACATAAATCTCCACAGCAGTAACTGTGGTATGTAAAGTTCAGACTCAAGAATATTACTGTGAATATCTACAGTTATCTAGACTCATGGATACTTAAGATATTCCTCATCTATTTCAACACCACTAGGATAATCCAAGATGACTTTTTTTTTTTTTTTTTTTGAGACCGAGTCTCACTCTGCTGCCCAGGCTAGAGTGAGTGCCGTGGCATCAGCTATCTCACAGCAACCTCAAACTCCTGGGCTCAAGCGATCCTTCTGCCTCAGCCTCCCCAGTGGCTGGGACTACAGGCATGTGCCACCATGCCCGGCTAATTTTTTCTATATATTTTTAGTTGGCCAATTAATTTCTTTCTATTTTAAGTAGAGACGGGGTCTCGCTCTTGGTCAGGCTGGTTTCGAACTCCTGACCTTGAGCGATCTGCCGCCTCGGCCTCTCAGAGTGCTAGGATTACAGGCGTGAGCCACCGCGCCCGGCCCCAAGATGACTTATTAATATCACACATGTCGCCAGCAGTCTGTGATGTAAATGAGCAGACCCTTTCCAACCATTTTAGCTCTGTTTTATTATAGCATTTATTACATCAAAATAAAATTGGTGAAGAATGACTTGTCACACCATTTATTAGAGTTGATGGAGTGTGGACAGTCTTTTCAATAAGGCTTTAACACACTGCTATGCACCATAGTGCATTATTAATGAAAAGAAATGCATGAGACTTACAT
>CAUYRT010071812.1:0-17831 GCA_963574885.1 Lepilemur ruficaudatus
AGTATGTGGTTCATGCTGTTGTGAAAAATGTTTTACCTTTTACCTTTGTCAGTTTGTAATGAGAGGATTTCCTTTTACCCTTTGTAGCTCAGAGAGCACCTGATGTATCATCTCAACACAATAAACATGCTCCTGAAGGCATAGTTTCCTGTCGTAATATTTTAAGTCAGTCTTGTTAGAAGGTGTGTCTGAGATGATTGTTGATGAAATAAAAATGTGGATATGAAGATTGACTACTAAGGACTAGTACAAATAAACCAATTGTTAAATTGAAAACATTTAAAATCTTATTAGATGAGTAGAGTTTTTTCCTTTAAGTCTTGAAGTAAGAGAATACAATGAGCTTAAATATGCAAAACTGGATTTTAAACCATTGGTCTCAAAAACACATAAAGCTTTGCTTTGGTAATATGATATTTGAGCCAAGAAAAATATAAAATTTTGACTCACTCAGGAGTCTGCTAATGTCTTATGGAACCATCAATTTTGTTTCCAAATTGATGATTTCTGCCCAGCATTGGGCAATATTATCAGATAATAACATTGATCTGATAGCTAATCTATAGTGCATTTTTTACTTCTAATCCTGGTCTTGAATTTTCATGGTGTGCTTTACCATTCTTACTATGACACTTGGCCAGCCGATGTAGCCAGAGGCAGAGTTGAACACAGAAACTCTTGTCTGCTCTGAAGGTAGAATAGAACTGTATATTATTAGTGTGCAGATGTGGCATTATTTGTCAATTGAAAAAATGCCAAATCGTAAGGTTTTTATAGGTTAAATTCCTTCTTTCTAGTTGTAATTATTATTAGATTTCTTATGAGGGGTTAGAATTACTTTGCAATATTCAGATTCGGTAAACAGTATAATTGTGCTATTTTTTTCCTATCACTAGCATAATTATCCCTGGTCATATAACCAAGGTTTTGCTGTATGGGGCAAGTGTCTTCTCCAGTTCTAAATATGGAAATGGAATATCATCTTAAAATTTATAGAGTGGACTTATTAGCATAAAAATGCATTGCTTCAAAATAATAAAGTAAAACATGTACAGTTGCATATATTGTCACTAAAAATAGTGGGCTCCTACTTGAGTATTTGTCAGTAGTTTTAAATCAGAATAAAAGTATAATTACACTTATATATCTATTTTTCACTTAAACTCCCCGCCACCCCAATCCTTATTACAAAGGAATACCATATAAAACTATGTTGAAGAGTTCAGGCTTATGTCTGTGAAAACCTAACTAATAATCTGTAATGAAGTTCAAGTCAATGTGATAAGAGTCTCTCTTATGTAACAATTTTTATGAACTATGGGTGAGCTATAAAAAGTCATTTTTCTTCTAATTCCAAGATTGTGCATTCTGTATCCTAGAGTAATAAACTTTTCTCTTGGTGCTGGAAAAACTTCGATCAGACTGGATATTAGGATGTTTGGGGATGCTATAAATGGACTTCCTTCAGTTACTATGAGCCTAATTACTACCACCAACCTATTTTGCTTACTTGTTGACTCTGTCCCATACTGGCCTGGGACAAAGTAAGGGGAATTGGTTACTTAAAATATTTGTGGCTTTTCCAAAGCCTTCCAAAGGCTCTTCTCTAAGGCCACAGAGGTAGTTTGTGGCCTTGAATAAGATAACTTCTTTGAGCTTTAGTTTATTTATATATGAAACAGAAGAATTGAACCCGATTATTTCCTTGTGCTCTATTAGCATGGAAACTCTGTAATTCTATTGTAAATTTTTGTTGTTCTTATTCTGCTTTCTCTTCCAGGGAACAGGCTGCACTTTCAAATGGACTAATAGTATCTTGGTGTTCTAGTAAAAAGATCTGCCTATGAAATGAGACCTCTACATGCCAGGCACTGTTCAGTCACTGATGTGCCCTATCACATTTAAGACCCTTAAAGAGTTTTAGGAGAGTAGACACTGATGATCTTCAGTTGACAGTTGAAACTGTGCATAGACAGGTTAAATAGCTCCCTGCAGATTATACAGCCAATACGATGCAGAGGTATAGCACACACTACTACCCCACCCCCAAAACTACTAGGTAAAGAGCTTTGTTTATAACAAGTTAGTATTGAATGCACACACACACACATATATACATATACAAGTTATAACTGTTCCCTGTAAAAGTGGATATTCATAGATTTCTGTAGCTTTTGAAAATTATTCCAGTTTTGCATTTTAGTAAATCCTTATTTTAATATTCTATTTTAGTCTCAAATGGAACCTTACAAAATAAGACTATTGTTGCCAGTGAATATGAGGTAGGTTTATTTATAGTCTCCCCTAAACATGTGTCGTAGGAATGCTTTTAACATCAATTTCCCTTTTTTTAGTTTGGAAAATGAGATAAATGGTATTTTTTATTCATTTAACCATATATTTCATAACCACATCAGAAAATTTATATTGATAAATATATCAAGTGTTAAATGACTGTTTTTCAAAGCAAGATATTTTAGTTATCTAGACATTGCCATTTTTTGTTGGTAAACAAGGAAATTTTAACTAATCACCAGGATAATATTCAGTTGACATTTGCAATTTGACTCATGTATATGCTACACTTTCTAATAAGAACTTTGAGGTGCTGTTTTCTGATGTATACATAAAGAACTTGGAGTCAGCCCACTAACTTGTCCAAGTGTATTATAACAATACAAGAATGACTGTATGGTAAAATTTAAGTCAGTTTCAATCCAATGAAATTACAACCGTCAGTTATAGCCAGTGTTAGTGAAGTACATTTTGCATTTTTAGTCCATATTTATATTGTCAGAATATACATAGAATTATGGCATGATCTGAAACATCAATTATCTTTCTCAAACTATTATAAATTGTTTTAAGAGGCTGACATAATGATTCTACAATAACATTATCTACTTATATTTCATTTAGTGTTCCTTATGTTAAGTAAATTAAATTCATTTGTTTCATATCTCAGTTTTTTCAAGACATACCCAAGTAATGAAAATTAATTTATAATTATATTTTAGTAGATACATACTATTTAAAATGCAACAAATTTTTTCTAACAAGTTTGTCAATCTGTTTTGCAAAGTTCTTCGGTGATTTAACGGTGTATCTCTCCAGTGTTTAATGGGATGTTTCTACTCTGTGGATTGATAGTCCTTTCAAAATGGTTATAAAATTGCTGGGAGTATAACTGCATTGCCAACAGTATTGAGTGGTGTTAAAACCTTGGTCGTTATCAGACAGAATAAACCTTGTTAAATTAGGAATGAAGAGTGATCCTGTAAGGTGTATACATGTCTAAACTTACACATATCCTGTCTAAGGCATGTCCACACCTAGCCTCACTTTCTTCTTTTTCCACCTCTTTTTCTCCCGAACTCTGTTAAACTCATAAGCACTTCTCTGAAGGGAGTATCTCTTGTTTCAGTTTGCCACCTGCTATGCTTTCAACTTCTTGTGATTCCATTATTTCATGAGACAGGAAGCCTAAGGTGATTTTTAAATGACAATATCCAATATCTTAATAAGGCCAATATTGAGAAGCTAAGTTTTAAAAATAAAAGAAATTCTAAGCACTAGATTACCCAGATTCAGACACAAGTACAGTGTACTTGTCCTTTAGTCTTTGTCACTAGTTATACATGAGAAAGAGTCATTAATATGATCAGGTAGCAGAACTCTGGAGCCTAGTCCTGGATATGTTCTGAAATAAACAGAACTATGGCATAGCAAGAGGAATTTTTTGACAAATCTAAGTATTATCAGTGATGTGAATTTAGAGAAATCTAAATTCATTTTAAATCTGTAGTTTACCTTGTTGAAATCTGACAAGGCTAAAGTCGATCATGCAAGTCTGCCTAAAAGCAATTTTTCCCCATATCCTCCAGTCCCTAAAGTTTATCTCAAGCCTAACTGCTTTCATGAAACCTTTCCATGTACTGCTCTCATGTATCTATTAGTCTTGTCAGTCTGTCTGTCTCTCTGAGATGCTGTGTGTACAAACATGAGAAATAATGAAAAAGGAAATCCAGCATATGCATATATCCTAACACCAGCAACAAGCCAGGTGCCTTTCTCAGCAATGTTTGCCCTAAACCAAGAATCCTTTTTCCTTTTCTGTCTTTCTTTTTTTTGCGGGGGTAGTGGGGAAGGGGATATGGAAGGTAGTTATGCTGTACCTTAGCTGATGGTCGTAAGTTTATTCTACAAATTTTAAGTGCTTGCTAATTAGAAGGTTGTTTCAGGCAATGTGATACGGAGGTGAACGAGTTTTAACATCCTTAAGTAGTCTTCATTTTTCTGTCCAGATAATTTTTTCCATCTTCATAGCAGGGGAGAACACGTCTTTACTTATGTATGTACATTTTAATTTAATGAGAAATTGAACATACATCCTTGCTGATTTAGCAATGAAAATATTAATATAATATTTGATAAGTTTTGCCTGATCTCTGTAATATTAAATGTGCTTGAGGTTATTTGATGCTCTCAGAATGCTCTGTTTCAAACTGCTCTTGGCACTCCATGTCTCTAGCATGCATTTTGGCATTTTATTAAGTTTAACATTTTATATTTCTGGATAATGTGCTTTTGGAGGATAATATCTATACTTGTCTCTGTATCTCAGTACCTAGCCCAATATCTAACATGCTATGTGTTTGCTGAATGAATAACTGTTACATTGTGGGTGTAAGTCTTTTCCATAAGGTATTTCAGAGACCATGTGAAGTATATCAGTCACATCTTTAGTTCCCCATCAGGCTGATTAATTCAGTGCTTTGTATATGGGTAGGTGCCGCATATATTTCTATTAAATTGAAATATGGAAAGTAGCGATGAGTTACTCATATAATCTTTTAATGACTACTTGTTTAAAATGGGGATTGAGTTAATCTTATAAAAGTCCTTAAATATACCGGAATGCTTGCTGTCCTACAGAATCTACATAATTTTTCATTATCATAACAATCTTAATTGATATATTCCTCTTATCCTCTTTTATTGGTAAAAAGAAAAGTGACACAAAAAACCACATGTATCTGCTTACAGTATTCTTTTAAGGAAATCTGATAGGAAAAATGAAAAGTGATGGCCTTTGAAAAAAATTCGTTTAAGAAAAATATTTTAGGGAAAGGAAACTATTACATTGTTTGGTGCTGTGGAGGGGGCTGTCCCTGGGTGAAAGTTGTTTATTGAAATATTAGCGAAGTCCCTTCATTTTTTTCACTCTGGGTTCTGTGAGAAAGGAAAGTGGAATAAGATAAAACATCAAAGAGTTATATTTTTTCTATATTGCCCCATGTTATTTCTTTGCCAGTAGCTGTAATTGAAAGGTGACTGGGTAAAAGCTCCTTAATTTCAGAAGTATAATTTCAGCAACTTCTCATTTATCTCACTCATAACATGAATATTTTTAAGTCAGCTGAGCAAACTCAGGTATGTTGACTGCTCCCAAGGCCACTTCAGTCTAAGAGGGGAAAAAGCTAAACCTGTGGAGAAATGAGTTCTTGAGAGGTGCTGGGCACCAAGAGAAATCCCAACAATTATGGGCCCGAGTGTGTAAGGAAAGTTAACAACTCACTAGTGATTGACATTGGGATACTTACATCAAGTCTTTACATGAGCATTTCAAGTTTTCATCTATAAAGTGATGATGAGTAATTTAGGAGGAACACAAAGGCTATCACTGGCATACCCTCATCTGATTCCTTTATCAGTTTTTTAAGGAGCAGTTGAGCCCTCTGCTAAACTCTTGCCATGGCTACACAACTCCCAAATGGTAAAGATCATTTTATATGCATGTGAGACCATGTTTTTTCTTCTATAGTTTTTTTTTATATGTAACATTTTGTTTGTATATCTTCTCCCTTAATCATGAGCCTCTGGAAATAAGGAAGATAATTCATTTCACTCAGTGAGTTACTAGTTGTATACTCTGGAATATTGGTTAGGTGTTTAGGATTAGCAGTGAATAAAGCACATGAAAATCCCTGCCCTTATGGAGTTTACTTTCAAATACAGGGAGACAGACAAAAAATATATATATATGTATTTATGTTTGTATGTATGTGTGTTACATGGTAAGTGTTATGGAGAAAACAAAAAAAGGGAAGAGAAATAGTGTGTGCTGGGAGGGAGAAAGAAAGGGAGTTTTCACTGCAGTATGAAAAAGGTAGTCAGGGAAGACCTCACCAAAAAGCTGAGTCAGGAGCTGAAGATGGCGAAGGATAATAGGGGATGAGTGTTCCAGGCAGAGGGAATAGCAAGTGAAAAAGACCATGGCAAGATCACGCCCAGTGTATTCAAAAAACAGCAAGAGCCTGGGAGGGCTGGAGCAGGGTGAGCAGCCAGGAGGAGCGTAGGAGGCCAGGTCAGGAAGATGTGGCGTAGGGATCATGCAGGGTCGTAACCATCTTACAGCCCATTGGAAGGAGTGTGGCTAGTATTCTAAATAAGATGGAGCACGGTTGGAGAGTTTTTTAGCCAAAGAGTGACAGGATATGATTTGTGTTTTATTAGAATCTCTGATTACCGTTAGGGAAAACACCTGGGTGGGGAATTAGAAGCTGGGAGATCAGTTAGGAGACTAATGCAAGTAAGAGATACTGGTGACTTCAACCTGGGTGGTGGTAGTGCGGGTTGTAAGAAAAGATCATGTTCTGGATGAACGTAGAGCTAACAAGATTTGTTGGTAGATTGAGTATGTGGTGTGGAGAAGGAGTTAAAAGTTTAGGGCCTGAGCAAATTAGGAGTCTGTAGTTGTCGTGGCCCAACATGTGAAACTTGGAGTGGAGCAGAATTGGAAAGATTAAGAGCTTAGTTTTTGACAGTTTAAATTTGAAATGTCTATGAAACATCCAAATGGAGGTATCAGGACAGTGGACATACAAATCTGGAATTCAGGAGTGAGTTCTGGGCCAAGGGTGTACATTTGGGACTCAGGAGTGTGTAGATGATATTTGTAGCTGTAAGACTTTGAGCTCATCAAGGGAATGGGTGCTGCTAGAGAAGAAAGCAGCCTAGGCAGTGCCAACGTTAAGAAGCTAAGGTGAGGAATCAGTAAAGGATCTCAGGAAGGAATAGTAAAGAAGGAAAACCAGGAGAGTGTGAGAACTGCAAAGGAAGTGAAATGTTTCAAGGGGGTGGGAATGAACTACTGTCAGATGCTGCTGCTAAGTCAAGGTGAGGACTGAAATGTTCATTTTATTTAGCAACTCAAGGGTGGTAGTCATTGATGACTTTTATAAAACTTTTACAAGTTTTGTTGGAGTAATAAGGTTGAAGCTTGATTGGAGAAAGTTAACAAGGAAGAGAGAAATTGGAGACTCCTGACAATTTTATATTGGTAGTAAAATAGAGAAATGGGGAGTAGCTGGAGGTTTTTTTAAGATGAGAAGAGTTACAGCAGGTTTGTATGTTGATAGAGGGGGGAAATGGCTGATGTAGAGAAGAGGGGTGGTGTCCATGAAACATTGTTCTTCTATACCATCTACTCAATTGTGTTTCCAAAGCTCTCTGCACTGCTTTGGATATCTGTCTCTCTTCTTGACTAGAGTGGAAGCTTTTTGGGAAACAGCTGGGAAACGCAGCATCCAGCACGTAAAGCATTATTGTCATTCACCACATTCTTGAATCCCCCTTGGAGGCAGGAAGGGGTAGGACCTAGCCCAAGTGAAGTGTTTGGCCTGAGGTAGGAACTTGCAGAGAACAAGGGCACAGGTGCGGACTGGAGGATAGGGTAGTGGGAAGCTCTCTGGTTGCTTCAATTTCTCCGTGGAACAGATGTTACTGGCTGAAAGTGAGGGTGGTAGTGGTGGTGAGGGGTGGAGGGAGTTCATATGTCTGTGTGACCCCTTTGTATCCAGCAGAATAGTATTTGTTGAGTGTGTAAATGAAAGAGTTGTCTATCTGGATGAGCCTTTGATATTTTAGTTACATGTTAATGATGAATGAGCAATGAAGATTCTCACCTATACTGGAGCGGCTCTTATTTTTCATCAACTCTGGTTAGCAATTGTTAGTTGCTTTGAGTTAAGGGCCTTAATATTTTCTTTTTCAAGTGATTTTCCTTAAGTCATTGAAGAATCTACCTTGACACCAAATTTGACTAGAAAACTTAGGATATTTGCTGAAAGTTAATACTGCTTTAAATGCTGGAAGGAAAAGGTGTTTATGCTGTGTTTCCCAAAAAGCTCATCATAGTCTAGTTAGGAAGAGAGGTGTCCAAGGTAAGTACAGAGAGCTTTGAAAACACTTTGGTGGATGATGTGGGAGATGACTTCTCTGAGTTGGCTAGAAGAAATGATTCTAGAAAATTGGGTATTCTTTACCCCACTTCTCTTTTATTGATGTGTTAGTCAGAGAAGAATATAGTAACACCAGTCTCTATTACCCTGTCTTCCACCCGAGTCCTGTGGTAAGACTTTGAGATCTAGGCCTTCTCTCCCATTGGCTGTACCTGACTCAAGAAGTAAGAAATTTAGAGATCAGGTTTCATTTCCAGAAAACCCATAGGGGCAGTTCCGGCTTATGACCAAGGCTCATACCTTCTATAGTACTTTCCTTTCCTTGCTGCT
This sequence comes from Lepilemur ruficaudatus, assembly GCA_963574885.1. NCBI lineage: Eukaryota > Metazoa > Chordata > Mammalia > Primates > Lepilemuridae > Lepilemur > Lepilemur ruficaudatus. Next base: position 8,574 of record CAUYRT010071812.1, read on the forward strand.
GTCCTGACTTGTTCCTTCCCAAGGTCAATAAGAAGTGGGGCATTTTCTTTGCTTGTTTTCTGTGAAAACATCTGAGACTAGACAAAGAGACCTGAATTTTAATTGGCTCAGCTACTTAATTTTGCTTAGAGTATTGAAAGAGTTAACAAATACTAAAGTTAAAATTTTGTTTTTTCTGATTGGGTCTTGCAGAACAGTACCTTTGCTGTGGTTATTACACATTTAAACCCAGCTGTACTTTTTATCTGAAAAATAGCATATGACTCTTTTCATAAATTAATCATAACAGTATTCTTTAGAGTATTTCACATATAGACAGGTTGATAGTTGTTTTCTTACTTCACGACATTATGTCTTGATTCTGTTCTTTGCAGTCCTACTGTCTGTTCAGGCTCTTGGTTATCCCTTATCTATAAAAACCTTTTTTAAAAAGCTGCCTTCTTGTACCTACAAATGACTCCCATCCATCCCAGTAGTGTGAACACCACTGTCACATTTAATCTCCCTGGGATAAGCTCTTTATCAGGACACTAGGCTAGTAAAACTTCGTTGGTTGCCTGTTTACTGAATGAATCCAGACTCCTTAGAAGCCTAGCTTTCTGTCATTACATTCGTGTGCTCCCATGATGAAGCGGGAGTCTATTTCAACAGCAGCCACACTCATTTTGTAGTGAAATACCAGAGTCACTCTTGTCAGTGGCAGCAATTCTATCACTTAAAAATATTTCCTCAGAGATACAGCAGTAGTGACTCATTGAGAACACTTCCTTTATCCACTGACTCTTCTTCAAGACTTTCTGCTCGTAGAACTATACAACTCTTCAGTGCTCTGACATTTTTATAATTTATTTTACTACCAGCAGTGGAAAGTATTGATGCATGTAACCTTGTTGCTAGCCATGTTAAGTTTCATTCAACCATCAGAAAATGGATTGCTTAAGATACTTTGCTAGGCACACCAGTATTTTAAATGTGAATTGATATACTTGGTGCTTCAAGACAGATGGTGCATTGCTTCTGTGCCTGAGAGCATTTGGCAGTGCTGAAATTGAGCCTTCTGTTCGGTCCAAAATAATTCAATGATGAGTGGGCAACTTTGTACTTTTTTTTTTTTTTTTGCTGTATTTGGAAGTGTTTTAGCTCACATATTAACTATATGCAAGCACCTTCATAAAATGACATTACAGGCATAGGCAAGTACCTAAGCCTTGGATAAGTACTGTGTATCAGTTTGGAATACGGTGCCACTTATTTTTATTTTCCTTATAGTGATATATTTCTAATAAGATTAAAGACAGTTGACCTTTGAATAATACAGGTTTGACTGCATAGGTCCACTTACACATAGATAACTTTCAATGCATGTGTCAGAAATTGTTTTGTAGATTTGCAGCAATTCGAAAAAACTCAAACTGCATAACCTAGAAATAGTGAAAAAAATAAAAAGATATGTCATGAGTCCATAAAATATATGTAGATACTAGTCTATTTATGTGTTAATGGCCTGTTTATGTTATCCTGTAAGGTTCCAGTGAATAGTAGCCTTACTAGTAAGGTAGTTTTTGGAGAGTCGGAAGTTACGTGTGGATTTTCAACTGTGTGGGGCCCAGTCCCCCTAACCCCTGCATTGTTCAAAGGTCCTCTGTATTTAGCCACGTTTAAATATGGGCCCCAAACTTTCCAGGTTGAAAGTTAACTGTTAGGCTAATGTTAGTTAAGCCAAAAGGGAGGCTTTTCAAATCCTTTTGAAGTAAGTTTAAAGGAGAGGATGCTTTTAGATCTCTCATGTTCATCACATTTCCTGTTTCATTTTATTCTGCTGGTTAATACCTCTCCTCAGACACCTCACTAAAACAGCATTGTTTCATTTAAGGTCTGGCTAGAAGATTACAATGAATAATATCTCTAAATTAGTCTTTAGAGAATAGCATCTCTAAAGTCCTATATTTTGTTAACTAAAATTAGAAATCGCTTTGTATTCCGTTGACTTGCAGCTTGTTAGAGCCTTCTTAGTCATTAGCTAGAAATGTATTTTTTCTCTTTATGGATTTTCAAAGTAGGGTTTATGTAACTCTATGGTTTTCATTGGGGAAACACTGGGTGTTAAATATCCCAAGATGCCAAAAGCCCACAAGAAGATAAGAACACTCCAGTGAGGACTTTGAAGAGAAACAGCAAAAGCACCCCCATCCTGCACTCTGAGTTGTGGGTTATTATGGTGGTAGAGGAAGAGGATGGTTGATTTAGGAGAGGGTACTGTTACATGGAGAAAACATCCAGCTTACTTAAAGTTTGGAAAAGGTTTACTCCTTTGAGCTTGGGTTACAATATTGTATTGCCTGCTCTCATAATGCTGGAAGGATGAAGAGATCAATAAAGTTTCCTCCAATTCTGTAAGTCAGACTTGTCTCTATTTTCTTAACATTTCCAGGGAAACCAAAATCAGAAAGGGTGATGGATTCTAGTGGTGGGAAAATTGGTATTGATTCTATAATTTTACTGTAAATTCTTTTTCTGAGATTAAATATATTGTGCACAGGTACTCTGAGCACATCTCTAGATTCATTTCATATAACATGCCCTTGGACTGATCTTTTAATAGCCATCTCTTTCTTAGCATCTACAACTTGGAACATGTCCAGAAAATTCATTTCCTGTCTACAACATAGCAGCATATCCTGGGAGAATGGAACTAGAAGACTGATTTAGGAGAACACAAGCCCCCCCCCCAAAAAAAAAAAACAACTGGTGACTTCTTTGAAAAATCACAGGAATCTGCTCATTTTGCACAGTGGAGACAGTAGCCTTAGTTCCAAAGTTAGTGTAGTGTCCTGCCTGGGAATCTTTAAAATCACCATCTCTATATCATTTATAGAATACATCATCCAATAAAATATATATTACATGCATGAAAACTAATTACCAAGGGTTGGAGCCTAACATATTTTGACATTTTCTCTTGAAAGAAAGAAATATGGAGATCACAGCTTTTAATTTTAGAATTAAGAGTAATTAGAGGTCACTGATTTATCACAATAGTTTCTTTGTGAGTAAAACACTCCAGTAATAATTGATATTTCAATTCTGACTTTTTAAGGTATTGAATTTAGAGCTAAAATAGTTTAATTAATTTAACCACCAGCCTATAATAGAATAGCTAAGCTTTCAAATCTCCTTTATTTGGCTATCTTGCTCTATAGCTAGGAATTTTTTTTTTTCTTTTTACTTCTCTGGGCCTGAATTTTCTCAGTTATGCAATTGAACTAAAAATGATGAACAACACTGCAGAAATGTAGTGAGAGGGTAATTTACTTACTGGTAAAACAATGGGCAGTGTAAAGTATCTGGAAAGACTTTTTTTTAAGCATAAAATATAATACAATTTTAAATTGTATGGATAATTATACGTTTGAGTGCAGCATGAAGCTTCACTATTAGAACATTGTTTTTGCTTGTGCTAATAGGTTATGTTGCATCTTTTTTTGTTGTTTTCGTTTGTTTGTTTTTGTCTCTGGGCTCTGAAGATTGAAGTTTATTAATTGCCGAGAAGGACATAAGTGAGTATACTTCTTTTTTAAAATTTAACATCAACAGTGGATACACATTTATTTAAGGATGTTTGGTTATAATTAAGCAATGTGGCTGCTTTAAGATTCTTCTAGGACTAAGTTACTTGAGAACTGGTCTGGTCTAATTATTTCTAGATGAGTCTTCTGATTCCCAGACATAATTGAAAGAGTGAAGGCGTTAAAGAATTTAGAAGCATTCTGAGTATGGCAGGAACAGCGTCATGCACATTCTTCTCAAGAGAAAAAGCACACATTTTCTAGTCCTTGAGGATTTCTTTTAGTTCCATGTTTCCTCCAGACCAACAGTTAAGATGTTTTCACTTTTCTTTCTGTTCTTTCTTTTTTTCTTTCCAGAAGAGGTGTGGTGGAAAGGTCTTCCAGAACCAGAGGCTAAGCACACAGCAGTATAAAAAAATTCTTTATTCCAGCTTCCAGAGTTCCTTCTCTTCAGCCTTTCCTGTTCACTGGAATAATGAAGCTATTAAACAGTGGTGTACAGAAGTTCCATCCAGTGGTTGAAGCCCAATAGAAAACAAGGAAGTAGGCTGGTGTAGATAAAATAAACCATCTGCACTCCAAGTTTTTCCCAGTTTCACTAAAGGGGGAGGAGAGACAGTTTTAAATTTAATTTGTACTGTTGCAGATATGATTGTGACAGTCTTCCAATGAATATTTGTTAATCTTACCTAATAATCATGTTAAATAAAATATGCAGGTGTTAAATTGACTTCCTCCTGGGGCCACTTAACATTTATTTCTTGTAAGCTGTGGAAGGACAGAAAGGAAATACAGAAGCCACCCTTTTCTTGATGGTGCTGGGCATTGGGAAAGCTCAGGGTAATAGAAACGTTTTATATTTTTATTCCAAAGTAAATGCAGTACATTAAGTCAACAGGTTTAGATAAATGCTTAGTGACATGCCAAAAAGCTTACACATACATTTGCTTAAAGGAGCTTTCCTTCTGGAATTAATAAAATTCTAACCACAAAGAGGTACAAAAATTAATTCAAGGAATGTAGTAGAAGACTTGTTTTTCCCCTCCCCTTCTCTACCTTCTGCCTTTCCTTCCTCCACCCTTGCCTGTATTTACTGTAGAAAGAACAGACCAGTGAGCACATAGTTACCTACTTGCTCTTTTAAATTCTGAATTAGAGGGAAGTTTTTTGGGATCTCTCAAGTCACAACACTGACCGGCTCTTCACCACTCCCACCTCAACCTTCTCATAACTTTTATGTCTTGTGAATTGGCCAGTGTTTCTAATGGCCACACTTCTAAGGGAAGTGTACCCTTCTTTACTTAATCTTTTTATCTTTTTCATGATGCTTTGCATAAAAACCAAAAAGTGCTTTTGCTTCTCTATTCCCCCATCAGAACTGTGGTAGGGTTTTTGGATATACGGTATCCCATAGCACACCATAAATATCCACTAGATGTCAGTGTGTCACTAAATGAAACTGGTTTAGCATACCTGTTATTAGAACATATTGGATAGGTGAACTCATTTATAATTTTTAACTGGAATGATAGAGATGTTTTAGTAGTACAGATTAGTAATAACTGACATTTGTGCTAAAGAATATTAATAAAAAATGAAACTTTTATTTTAAAAATCCAGTACCTCCAGCGTGAGGATTTCAAAATATTTAAATGTAGTCTCATTTTTTTGCCATAATATCCATGAAGAGACAGAATGCAAATATGATCTTCATTTTATTGTAGACTAGCCTCAATTTCATGGAGACAAGGTGATTGCCCCAAAATCAATCACACAGTCAATGTATGGTGGAATCAGACTGCTATTTCTGTAAACTCAGAACCTGCCCTTCCCCTTTGGTATATGTAGTGCATTTAGATGCAGATTCCCTTTGGAGAAGTCTGTCATTTGTACCTTCCTGATAAAATAAACTCAACAAGAGTGAAATAGTAATTAAGAACAATGAGATAATTGGTTAATATGGGGATGTTTATACCAGAAAATATAAAAACAATTGTGTACAGGAAAAAGTATTAAAATCATTGGTAGAAAGAATATTTGGTAATAATTTTTAGCTTTTATACAGATTTTAGAAACTACATCAATTCATAATTTTAAGATTTCACACTGATTGCATAAAGAGAGTGCTGAACAACCAAGAAGATAACTATGTTTTACATGTGCTATTTTAGAGATAATGAGCTCAGCCTAATGAGAGCCTCATCTAAGTTCATTTACTCAAGTGGAGAAGGAAAGAAAGGAAGTTGTAATTTGGTCTGGAAGGTTGAAATTCCTAGGTATTTGAGGATTATGGTACATATTGCATATTGTGGGTTTTACACTCTATAGTTTCCTTAAAGAGAAGTCTGTATATAATCCTGTATATTAGGATTTAAATAGTAATTTGCCCTCAATTATATGGATACACAGGTTACAACTATGTAAAAATTACGTGTGTGGATAAAGATGAAAAGAGTACACAGAAAAGAGGTTAGGGTAGCAGGATTGCAGGTAAATTTAATTTCCCCTTTATCTGGCAATATTGTTACTATAATAAATAGAAAAAGTGGTTTCTCCCTTATTGTCTATAGTGTAAAAATTTTCCACAGTCTCAGCCTTAGAAGGACTACTCATATCAGTGAGTTACATTGTAAACAATTGTAATACAAGAAGATGGGCTTTATGCTTGGTTTGTTTACCAGTGTTTCAGTTAAATCATAAAAATCAAGGCAGAAGTACAGGGTCAGATTTTCAAACTTCAATGTAAATTTTAAGTAAAGATAAATGATTGCCTGAATCTCAGCAGGCTGTTTGCTGTAGCATTTTAGTACATTATTGGTGTTTAGTAAATATTGATGAAGAAGTGTTTAATAAATGTAGCTATCCTCCATTTGTGTTTTCATTTTCAGTGGTGTAATTTTAAAAGAGTTACCAGCAAAGTCCTAGAGATTGCCATAATTAAAAATTAAAATACCTATTGATTTTGCATGCTTGAACCTCTGTTTAGATTCAGAATTTGTATATAGCAAATCATATATGGATCAAATTGAGGTATAAAATGATAACATTTCATATTATAAAAGAAAACTTGTATTATATGTCTTATTCAAGTAATAATAATGTGGACACCATTGAATTATGTATGAAAACTTCCATGGACTATAATAATGTACAACTCATCAATGATTATCAGTTGGGGCAGTTGGGCACTTGTATCAGAATTGGCTAAAAAAACTTTAAAAACCATATAGGTTCCCTTGCCACCATCTCCATCCTATAATTATTACATTTGGAAACCTGGTTCTCCATACTTGGGTGTGGAGTGGGTGGAGCGGGTAGGAATGTGTGATTCCAGGACTTTTCAGGATACTGTAAAATCACACACCCCTCCCTGCCAGGTGTATACTCAATTTGAGTTCATTTTTAGACTCCTGAAATCACTAAAATGGTACTGGCTATAACACAGGGTACTGGGCTCACACTGGACTGCAGTTATCAGATAGTAGAAGCAAATCTAAGAGATAGGTAAATGGAGGTGAATTCTTTATTCAATCAATTCTTGTTAAATATAAAAGAAAGGAATCCAGGTGTAAGACCAAGACCAGACCAGCCTACCTCATGTCTGATTTGTAGAATATGAAAACTTGCTGGGCACAGTGGCTCACGCTTGTAATCCTAGCACTCTGGGAGTTGAGATGGGAGGATCGCTTAAGGTCAGGAGTTCGAAACCAGCCTGAGCAAGAGTGAGGACCCATCTCTACTAAAAATAGAAAGAAATTAATTGGCCAACTAAAATATATATAGAAAAATTTAGCCGGGCATGGTGGCGCATGCCTGTAGTCCCCGCTACTCGGGAGGCTGAGGCAGGAGGATTGCTTGAGCCCAGGAGTTTGAGGTTGCTGTGAGCTAGGCTGAAGCCCTGGCACTCTAGCCCGGGCAACAGAGTGAGACTCTGTCTCAAACAAGAAGAAAAAATCTCCAACGTCCACAAACCTTTATTTACCAGTTTTTCACTGTTACTAGAAACTCACCATTAGAGAGTCATTCTTTGGCTTAAAATGCAGTCATCTCCATTTTCATCCAACAAGGGATGAGTATCCAGAATATTCAAGGAAGTCAAGCAATTCAATAGCAAAACTAATCGATTTAAAAATGGGAAAATGATCAGAATAGACATTTCTCAAAAGAAGACTTACAAATGGCCAAAAGTATACGAAAAAATGCTATCACTAATTAGGGAAATGCAAATCAAAACCACAATGAAATATCTCCTCACCCCAGTTAGAATGGCTATTATGAAAAAGACGACAAGGGATGCTGGTGAGGATGCAGAGAAAGGGGAACAAACACATCATGTACGTGTATATGCTGTTGGGGTAATGTAAATTAGGACAGTCGTTATGGAAAACAGTAAGGATGTTCCTCAAAAAACTAAACACTGAACTACCCTAGAATTCAGCAATCCCATTGCTGGGTATATATCCAAAGGAATGGAAATCAGTATGTTGAAGAGATATCTGTACTCCCATGTTTATTGCAGCGTTTTTTGTAATAACCAAGATATAGATTCAACCTAAGCGTGCATCGACAGCTGAATGGATGAATAAAATGTGGCATATATAGACAGGGAATGCTGCTCAGCCATGGGATAAATACCTTATGTTCTCACTCATATGTGGAAACTGAGAAAGTTAATATGAAGTAGGAGTGTAGTAGTAGTTACTAGAGGCTGGAAAGGGCAGGGAAGGATGAGGAGAGGATGCTTAACATATAAAACTACAGCTAGATAGTAGGAATAAATTCTAGTGCTCTATAGCACCATAGGGTGAATATAATTTATTGTATATTTTCAAATACCCAGGAAAGAGGATTTTGAATGTTCTCAGCACAATGAAATGATAAATGTTTGCGGTGATGGATATGCTAATTACCCTGATTTAATCATCATGCATTGTATACATGTTTCAAAATAACACGCTGTACCCCATATAGTACATACAGTGCTGGTGCAGGTATAGGACCTTCAAAATCATCCCCTCCCCTAGGTGTATACTCAGTTTAAGTTAATTTTTGGACTATTATATCAGTTAAAAATTGTGTCAATTATTGTATCAATTTTAAAAAGTTATGAGATCAAAAATAAAGCCTTTTTATAGAAGTGAAAAAAATAGTCATCTCCCAAAATCATTTCTTTTTAGTGCTGATATTATAGGAATTAGTAACACATTGAGTTTTATCAGTGACTACACAGTATAGCTTATTGCTCATAAAAATCGCTTCTTCTGCACCTGCCTGAAGCAAGTTGTTAGGTAAATGAGGATTTCAGGAGGGAAAAGTGAAGAGAAGTTCAGAGCGCCCTAGCTACTGCTTGAGAGGACAGGCCCTTCAGGGCATTAATTGCCCTGTGGCTATACGCTCCCAGAGAACAGAAATCAGCACCCTTCTTGCTTCCAACCTGACTTTGCAAAAGAATCCCATGGTGATCTTCCTAAAATGTAGACTCTGATTCTTTTTTTTTTTTTTTTTTTAAGACAGAGTCTCACTCTGTTCCCCGGGCTAGAGTGCCATGGAGTCAGCCTAGCTCACAGCAACCTCAAACTCCTGGGCTCAAGCAATCCTACTGCCTCAGCCTCCCAAGTAGCTGGGACTACAGGCATGCGCCACCATGCCCGTCTAATTTTTTACATATATTTTTAGTTGGCCAATGAATTTC
>CAUYRT010071813.1:0-46507 GCA_963574885.1 Lepilemur ruficaudatus
AATTAATTTCTTTCTATTATTAGTAGAGACGGGGTCTCGCTCTTGCTCAGGCTGGTTTCGAACTCCTGACCTTGAGCAATCCGCCCGCCTCGGCCTCCCAGAGTGCTAGGATTACAGGCGTGAGCCACCGCGCCCGGCCTCTACTGACCTTTAAAAGCCAGTTACAGGCCTATCATCAATACATGCCTCTGAATATTTGTATAAGTCATTTCAGACACTTGGGGTGAACAAGAGGTAAGTCACTTAATTCCTCCCACCCCCATTTCTTCATGTGTCAAGTGAAGGGTTTTGCTGAGCAATCTCTAAGGTCCAGTTCTGCTTTAGATTCCATAAGTCTACAAAATAAATTTGCTCCCTGCATTTCATCAAGTAGAAAAACTTCTATGTATTCTAGAGAACACAATTGAGAAATCCGTAGTCATTTTGGTGTCCCATTTAAGGCTTTACCATTAGAACACCAAATCTGCTTCCTCCCAGGCTCTTGCTATTCTCCCAGTATCAGGAGGTACATACCTTCACTGTTTAAACCACAAGCAAACCAACAAAACATCACCAGACTGTGGAGCTTCACCCCCAATTACCCTGCACATCTAGCATGCCCTTCATTTCCTTAACTTCACAAATGCATCGCTTGGCTTCCAAGAGAAGAGACCTCTTTGTGATTCGTTACAGCATTCATCATTTGGGAATAATCTAGGGAAGGGGCTGTGTTTTCTTTGTCCCCGGGTCCCCCGTGGCTAGTACAGTGATGCCATCGTGTACAGTACCAGTCTGTTGGCTGGGTTGAGGCACCTTCCCCAGGACTATTTTCCTACCAAAAGGCACAAATGCCTTTCTGATGAAAAAGACCAGAGAAGGAGACAGTTTCTGGCCTCCACTCCTCACCCTTTGTTTTGGGGTAAACCGCCATTGCAGTTTGGTTTAATCTCAAGGACTTCCCAGCAAGCACTGGGTGCTCGAAGTGTGGGTGGTCCTGCTGGTGGGCAGGAAAAAGGGGGAGAAAGGATACATATAATCACAGTTAACAACCCCTTGTTGTCAGAAGGAAGTCATGGGACTGGGAAGTTTAATCTTTATATGGACAATAGGTGCACACACAAAGGTCACTGTCGACCAGAGCAAGAAAGCCCAGCATAGCCCCAAAGTAAGGGCTCTCAGCTTGGCTGCACACCAGCCTGGTGACTCGGTCACCACATAGGGCTGGCATTGCTGAAAGTCATCTCAACAGTAAAAACTGTGGGTGAGCTTCTCTTTTAAGGTAGGGAGCGCAGCTTATTTCTGTTTATTTTAAGCACGTGCTAGATGTGTCCACACAAACACATGTCTGTTTGGATCACATACTGCTCCTCACACCCCCCTGATCCTGTACAAGTCGCCCCTCTGGGGCTCAGCAATTGCCCTTTCTATACTGGGGCTCACCTACCTCCTCAGCATTTCTGGAAGAAAAGCGGTCAGGGATCCACCTTGCTTTGTGAATAATAATCACTCTATCACTGAATTTACCTCTCTTGTATTTAAAAAAAATGAATTTATTGTGTTTCTGGCTGAGTTCTAAAAACAAAGGATCACATGTAAAAATACTTCGTATTCAAGAGAGCCTTCAAGAGTTCAAATCCAACTGAACGTCAGAATGTGTCAAAATATGAGAAAGTAGAAATGGAAACATGAAATTGAACAGCTAATACCAACGTTCCCACAGCAACCCTGGGTGATGCTATTCCCAAAACATGGGATCACAGAGATGGGACAGACAACCATGGCCACATCACACCCCAAACCCCAGAAGACACACAGGCACACACTGAGGCAGCAGCCTCGGTGCCGGCCGAGAACGTGAGCTCCCTGCTTTGTTCTGACGGACGCAGGCAGATCCCTGATACCCAGCCCCCAAAGCATGGTGCTTGTTCCCTTTCACTGCAGTCTTCAAGTCTGGTTCAACATTCACAAAGAACTCCATTTTTAATGCAGAACATATCAGAATGGCCTCTTAGAGAACCTAGGGAGGGGCTGAAGTTCACAGCTGAACAATCAAACATGGTTGGAGAGGAAGAGAAAAGCCATGACACCCACAAGATCACTGGGATTGCCCACATTTGATGTGTGGCCAGCAGATGGCAGGTGTAGCCTCCTTCACCTGAACACACAAATGGCATTGCTGTGGCTGTGCACCCTGCCCACTCCCAGCCCTTAGAGAACATTTTTATCACTTGTCTATTTACAAAAGGAAATAGATTGGCACAGGTATATTAAACAACAAATGAACAGGAGTGTTAAAGGAAGATGCAAGTTAAGTGTTGGTTAGGCTACTGCGGGTGGCACCTCTGTTTCTGAAAAAGGCAGGCAAAGACTCTGGCGATCTAATGGTCTAGCCAAGGTCAAAGTCTGGGGTTGGGTACCTGCACATAAGCGCATCACACCTGGCCTGCACAGGCCCCTCCAGGCCCTTCTCCAGCCTTCCCTCTGCCTCCCGCCCAGAGCCACCCCCGTCATGTTCCCTTAGCTCTCTCCCTTCACACCTCCTCAGAGCCCTCCCAGGTGATGGGATCCCCGACTCGCAGCAGCAGCCCTTGTTGTTGAAGGGGAGGTGGGCACTGTAGGGGAGCAGGGGATTGCAGTGGTCAGAGCACAGACCCGGGGAGGACCCTCGCTCTACCATTCCGTAGCCCAGGGAGCCAGCACCTGCCACACAGGGCTTCTCTGAGAACTCATCCCACAGTCCCTAGAAAGTGCTTAGCCTAGGACCTGGCACAGAAGGAACATTCGATCAATGTTCATTTTTACTAACATTCCCTTTTTACCTAAGAGGGAACCAGGCCTCAGAGCATTTATTAAGGAACTCGTCTGGGTAAACGAGTTGAGAGACTTTGAGATATCTTTGTAACAGTGCATCAAACTGAGCCATTTGTGCTACTTTCAGGCCATTCTGAAAACAAAGGATGTCATTCCCTGGAGAACACGGAGGGGGAATATATTTTAGGTTATAACTGCTGCCAGTTGGTCTGACATGGCTTTATGTTGCCAGAAAACAGAAAACATGCCTGTCAGCCCCTGTGCACGGGGATGTCTGCCCTGGGAGCCAGTGGTCGGCCCGGGGTCCCTCAGCAGGGAGGACCTGCTGCCAGGGGACAACGGGACATTGAAATAAAATAGACAACAGAATTGAGCTTCTCAAATTGAGGCCAGAGAGCAGAGGTGCAATCTGAAGTGCAGATAAACCTGGACCACACAGCCTGAACACTTGAAGAGCTGTCAAACTACTGTCAGGGACTCTCCATGTCAGCGCCTCATGGTGACTTTGCAGTGGAGTCTGTACCAGGTACCTGAGGACCGTGATACTTAAAGGACACAAGCAAAAATTTTCAGCATGCGATTAAGTGATTGATAGCTGGTGCCTACATTGTTGAGGTCCAAAATTTTTCAGGAAGCAGCAACAGCAGCCTGCCCTTGACAGATGGCAGCTGCTTCCAATACTCATCTGCATCTCACACAGGTACTGCAAATGGGCACTTTACCTTCACACGCGATGGCAGCCATTTCACAGTGTGCTGGCTTTTAATTAATACGATTTCCCTTGAATTACTTGCCATTTGGGGCCCTCAAGATCTGAATCTTTTAGTCCTTTAAAGTTCATTTCATTCTGCTTTATCTTAATGGCTTTTTAAAAATCTGAGTTCTAATTGGGCTGTTTGATTTTCAGATTTGTTTCTATAAGCTGGTGCTGCTACTACTGTCTTCGCCTATGTGAGATTTAAAGCCAAAGACAAATGTTTATGAATCCCCATTAAACATATTCATGTATGCAAATATCTATTCCAGCGAACAGCATCGCATGATAGCCTGCTCCTAACGTAAGCGCACCCCTCTGCAGGTACTCCCCAAGCCATCATCGCTAGTGCTTCCAACACAGGGGGGGAATTATACAACTCATTTCATTCTTTCTGGAGTCCACCGTTCTGTCAGGGTTGGTGCTACCATCTGCCTGGGGTTATTTTCATTAACAAGTGACCACCTTCCTCTCTGCATTTGTTCTGAAGAACTTAGCTCATGCCATTCCAGTGAACTGGGACCTGGGAAGCTAGCACAGGCTCATGCTGCATCTGGGGCACAGATGAGGTAACTAGACTGAAGGCAAATGATGAAATCAGGAACAAATGAAGGGGAGGTCTCCTTGACCTAAGCGTTTCCAACTCTGATGTCTTCAGATCCAGAGATCTCTACATCTTGTCTTAATGGCTTTTTTAAAAATATGAAGCAATTTAGGTTCACAGCGAGATGGTGTTTGCTCAGATACATCTGCTTCCCAGACTCCTTCTCCCTGGGACCTGTTCTGGTTGCCAGTGAAATTGTAAATGATCTTCTGATTCTGCCATGTTCAACCTGGGATGAAGGTGCACTGTCTCTCTTGTTTAGGATCTTATTTTTTTAATTTTTATTTTTTTTAGGGACAACTTCCAATGGCCCTTTTTTACCACTTACATGCCAAGTCTACCTACTACCTTCTACATGGGGCCCATGTTCCCTAACAGCACTCATTTCCTACCTTGTAAGACCCTCACAAAAGCCAATCTCCTTTAGGTAACCTGCCAAACCCTGGTGAGATATGGGAAGACTGTGTGTCTTCAAAATCTCAATCAACTACCTCTGCTGCTGGTACCCATATCTATATATTAATATAGACTAGAAATCAAAGGAAAATGAAAATCAACACTAATAAAAGCAAACAGGGAGTACTAGAGTCTGGAGTGGTAGAATGCATTTTGAAATGGCAGCTGCCAGGCTGGCCAGCATTTTAGTCTGAATTCTGTCCCTAGCTAGCTCTGTGAACTAGGGTGAATCATTTACCCTCTCTGGACATCATTTCCACAACTCTAGAGCAAGAGCTGGATAAATGACCTCTACATCCTCTCGGTGGTCTGAATTCCGTGGCTCTGTGCCTTTGCCGATGGATAGAAAGTCCAGGAAGACGGCTAGAGAATGAGAAGGAGCACTGCAGATGATCCCATATAACTCAGTTCAAAGTAAAATGAGCAGGTAGGAATTTGAGTAAATGGTAACAGGATGCAATAGGAGCCTGGAGCCCTGGGTGAAGCCCTCATTTTCTCACACCAGGTGAAACATTCCAAATGGCTGTTCTAGGAATTAAATACAAAATGGATGTGGCAGTGCTTTTAGACATAGAGTGCCATGTAAAGATACAGAGTGACTACTTCATGAAAATTTTTCCCATGTAATACAGTATGCAGGACAAAACCTCACCCTCAAGCTCTTTTCTTATAAATCTGCAATCCTGAAGAAGCTTCCCTGAAGCCAAGAACAAAGGCCATAACCAGAGAGTATCCTAGTTTTCCTGCACAGAGTACAGAATTGGGAGATAGGGCCAGCTTAAGATCCGGGAAGTGCTCATTCCTCTGTTGTAAATTAACCAGTTGGCTTTAGCACTTTCATATTATTCTCTATTATAGTGAAATGTGACCCACAAACTCATGTCTAACAGCTTTTTGGTAGTTTAAAAAAACTTTTTATTCTCTTAAGAGGACCTCTATAAATAAAATCAGATGACATATACGTTGATCACTTCTACAGATGCAGAAAAAGCATTTGACAAAATTCAACATCCTTTTTTGATTAAAAAGCTCAACAAACTAGGTATAGAAGGAATGTACCTTAATAAAATAAAGGTCATCCATGACAAGGTCACAGCTAACATCATACTCAACTGTGAAAGACTGAAAACTTTTCCTCTAAGATCAAGAACAAGACAAGGACACCCAATCTTATCATTTCTATTCAACATAGGACTGGATGTCCTAGCCAGAGCAATTAGGCTAGAGAAAGAAATAAAAGACATCCAAATCGGAAAGGAAGTAAAATTATCTCTGCAGATGACATGATCTTATATATAAAAAACCCTAACCATAAAACATGTTAGAACTAATAAATTCGGACGACATATAAGAAGATAGTGAACAGACCAACACAGTACTGTGCCAACGTCTCAAAGGATCTTTCACCGAGTTCTCTAGGCCCTGTTCCACACATCATCAGAAATCTGTGTCCTCTCAAACATCCTATTTCTACACAATCCTTTAATTCTTTCAAAAGGAACAGCTTGTTCTCGAACTCCACCATGAAGATGCATTTAGAAAGGCACGAAGTCACAACATACTCTTCAAGGTAATTGAAACAATAAGTGGGACAGCTTGTGGGAGAAGAAGGAAGTCATCTGGTATTAAGGTATACAGACAGCACTTCAGGAAAGCGCACAGCATTCACCAAACAGATACAGAAAACACCAGAGAAGGGCACCCCCACCAAATTTCAACAAGAGGCTAACTGCCCTAACTGTGAAAGTGAGGATTTCCCAACTAACCCTCTGAAAATAGTCCACACTTTTCAAATCCTTTCGTAGGCTAAGTGTGCTTGGTTCCTTATCTGATCAGTCCCCAGGGAAAGTAGAGACTTTAAGAGTGCTGTGGGATACTACACATGAGTGCGATGCGCACCACCTGGGGGATGGACACGCTTGAAACTCAGACTTGGGTGGGGCAAGGGCAATATATGTAACCTAAACATTTGAACCCCTATAATATGCTGAAATAAAAAAGAAAATAAAAGAGTGTTGTGGGGAAAATGTTTACAAAGAAACACGTTCTTGGAGCGTGAATTGCTCTGACCTCCAGCTGCTGGGGTAAAGTTAGAAGCTCCTGGGGAGCTTCAGGAGTAAAAGAAAAGTTAGGCCAATGATTCTCCACCTTGAGAGCCTGCATTAGAATCTCCTGTAGGACTCTTTAAAAGACCAACTGCTGGTCCCACTCCCAGGGTTTCTGATTCAGTAGGTCTGGGGAGGGGCCCACAAGATCAGCATTTCTCATAAGTCCCCAGGTGATGCTGGGTTGCTGGCCCAGGGGCCACACTTTGAGAACTACTGGGCTAGGCCATAACCTCCTGCCCACATGGTGTATTACATCTGGAGTTGGCAACTGAAAGCAGGGAGTCTGTAAGAGGATCTCTAGAGCCACCTCTGAGGGCATATTGGGGCTGATACACTGGGGGGGGGGCCCGAGCCCCTGACACTCAGACAATGTCCTGGTGTGTATTCCTAATGAGATCTCACCCACAGCAACTGCCTGCCCACAGGGTAGGATCCCAGAGAGAATCAGGGGCCCCTCCTCCCACTTCTGTAGCTCTAAGTACTGCTGCCCATGCATACAATCAATGGAGCCCAAGTCGCTGGAATACAAGTTCCATAAAAGCTCTGTCCTCAAAAAGTACCTAGTTAGTAGGGGACAGAGACAAATAATCCAATGATTTTAACATGGCAGGATGAGCGCTGGAGCAGAGATATGCTCTCTATCCAGGGGGCTCAGGGAAAACTAGCTGGAGGAGGATGAGCCTGAGCTGTCTTCAAGGCCTTAGAGAGTCAGATGAAGTCAGGGAAAGACAGTCCATCCTATAAAGGGCTACAGCCCTACAGAGGAAGGACAGCCAACTATGGAGTTTTGGGGAATGTAGGTAGTTTATTTCCTTTATTCCATGGTTTTCTTTTTAAAGACAATACATACAAAAGGCACAAAACTTCCCAAACAGAAAAAGATTCTAAGTGCAATGTCTTCCTTCTATCCTTGTCTCTGCCTGCTCACTCCCCACTCTTGTCCTCCACAGGCACTACAGTTTGTAGTTTCTTGTACATTATATCAGAGTTTATTTGTGCTTTAACAAGCAAATACGAATGCAACACATTAGACCCATTAGAGTAAGTACCGGACATGAAAGAGCCACTGTGTGTGGTGGATGAATATAATGCTAACTGGACTCTTACCTGCTCTGTACGCAGCTTCTAAGAAGCCTCCCTCTGATCCCTGCCTTCTGGTGCTCACCCCCCTGTGTGAAGCCTTCCCCTGAACGTGGGCTGGGCCAATGACGGGCCCCTATTGAATAGAATAGGGCAAAAGTGATGGGATGCCACTTGTGAGATTAGGAGACTTGCTGGCCATGCATGCTTCTTTGTGCTCCTCACTGGCTTGCTCCAATGAAGCAAGCTGCCATGAGGGTGGGCTGCCTACAGAGAGGTCCCCATGGCAAGGAACTAAGGACACCTCTGGACCACAGCCAATGAGGAGTTGAGGCTCCCAGCCCAACCACCAGAAGAGTGAGCTTGGAAGCGAATCTTTGCCTGGTCAAGCCCTAAGATGACTGTCAAGCCTTGACTGCAACCCTGTGACAGACTCTGAGGCAGAGAACCCGCCAAGCCACAAGCAGATTCCTGACCCGCAGAAACTATGTAGATGTTGTTTTAAGCAACTAAGTTTAGGGGTAATCTGTTAGGCATCAATAAGCAACTGATGCTAGTGGATGGTAATAAAGATTTAGTGTGTTCCTTCTTCAAGTGTGCTCCCAATGGTTTAAGCCAAAGCATTCACAGCCACCATTCAAACTGCCCAACAGAAGTATAATGTGAGCCAAATTGGTCATTTAAAATTTTCTAATGGTCACATTAAAAAAAAAAAATAAAAACCTCCAGGAGGTTTTATGTTTTCCCCACTCACAATAAGCCCTCAGCCCCCCTCTGCCTCTTTTAGGATGGCAATCTGCTCTATACTTCCTGCCCAACAGGGTACTCTGGACAAGCCTGTGAAGGTGAAGATCCTGGAAACTCAGAGTGTGGCGTTGCTGAGGGAAGAAAGGGTCACACCCCCGACTGTTCTTGGTGGATATCAGGATCCTAAATGCTCATTTTGTCCCGGTTAAATCTGTCAGTGACCTATCCTGCTACTATTAATAATTCTGATGCCACTATTTGCTTATGGCAGGGC
Organism: Lepilemur ruficaudatus; assembly: GCA_963574885.1. Lineage (NCBI taxonomy): Eukaryota > Metazoa > Chordata > Mammalia > Primates > Lepilemuridae > Lepilemur > Lepilemur ruficaudatus. Next base: position 8,814 of record CAUYRT010071813.1, read on the forward strand.
ATTCTGCAAGGTACCTGTGACCTCTGGCTTCACAGAAGAGCTGGGAAGCGGGAACTAACATGCAGCTGCAGGTGGCCCCCAAAAGGGAGATGCTCAGGGCATTGGGTTTAGGGGCCACGTCCTAGGAAAACAGAGCAGTGGGCAGCCCTGCAAACACATCTCGTAAAACTCTGACCATTTGGCAAGGGAAGTCTGTATGCTTGTTCCTCTGATTTATCTCTTCCCCATTTCTCTTGGATGTAGTAAAGGCAAACAGTAAATCACTAAAGTTATTTGAACTTTCCTAGTTTTTTTAAAAAAATTGTGTTATCTTACAAAATGTGCTGGTTGTTCTTTTCACTTGGAATTGTGATGCTAGCTAGGGGAGCTGGACAGCCCAGAGGGACTTCTTTGTCTAAGAGAACTGGGATGCTGGGCCCCCTTTCTTCGAACATCCTATGACTTGTTCCACCTGGAAATATGTAAGTGCCACACACAGTTTGTGTGATTCTGAAAATGTGAAAACACTCCATCTTTTCCATTTAGGGCAATGTAGGCTACAGTTACGAAGTAGCCTTCTCTAACATATTAGACTTTAAAATTGCATCTTCCTCAAAGAATCACAGGGACAGAGGGCTGTATGTACTCTATCATTTCTATAAAAGAAACCGAGGCTTTAGAAAGAGTACTTTACCAGGGAGTGCTTTCTCCCCAAAGATGGTTTTAATATTCCTGCCTTTGTCTGTTACAAGGACTTCTAGAAAATTGGTTTCTGAACTTGATGTTCTTGGTATTAAAGAATTGAGTTTCTAAGGCTGAATGTATTCAAGTACAGTGGGTGAAAGAACATGCACCTTTCTGGGGCAGACAGAAGACAGGTCAGAGGATCCTGACCGGGAACACAAAGTTTTCTTGGCTGTATGGATTCAACGATGGACATTTCTTGACTTAAACCTCTTTGCACCTAACCGAAGGGGAAATGAGATAGGTATGTATTTATTTGGCTGAAGTCTGTGATGTCAAATATTAATTGTCAGGTTGCCTCGTCTGGTTGCCAACTAACGGTTTGCTTATTTAATTGATAACTTCTGATAGTAAGAATGCATTGAATCTAGAAGGGCTATACATACAACATTAGGTTAAGATTTGTTCTTTGGTTTGAAATATCAGTTTTTGCATTTTATGGCTGTTGTTATTGACAAGTTAATTACTAATAAAGTCCCTAATTAAGATTTTTTTTTGAACAGACAAACTGCTAGAATTAGAAAAGAGAGCCAAGCATAATCTCCTAATTAGCAAATTCACACACTTTAAGCTACAACACCACTCACATGTTGCCCGAGTATGGCATAACACACTGGTTCCTAAACTTTACTGCACACTGGACTCTCTTGGGGGTATTTAAAAATACTGATGCCCAGCTCCCACTCCAACTCTGTATTCTGATATAATAGATTTGGGGTGTAGTCTGGGCATCCAAGTTTTTTCAAGTTCCTTAGGGAGGTGATTCATGGGCCTTATCCCCAGAGATTCTGATTCACAGCCAAGTTTCAGAACCACTCCATAACTCAGAGAGAGCTGGACTGAGTCCTAAGAGCTGGAGGTCATGAATAGCTCTGGACCTTGGATAAAGTCCCAAATTCTAAGTTTTAGTCTGTTCCTTAATAAAACTGGATGATAGTCAAGACTCAAATGAGACAATAAAGATGAAAGACCTTGTAAATTATAAAGCCTTATAGAGGTTCTCAGTGATCACTTTAGCATTGCCTGGGGGTTACTTTTAAAAATACTGATTCATGGGCCTTATCCCCATAGATTTTGGTTTAATTGGTCTTGGATTGGCCAAAGGCATCAATATTTCTGACAAACTGTTATGGTCTGAATGTTTTCTGTCTCCCCCAGATTCGCCTGTTGAAACCTAATCTCCAGTATGGTAGCATTAGGAGGTAAGGCCTTTGGGAGGTGCTTAGGTCACGAGGGCAGAGCCCTCTTGCATGGACTAGTACCCTGATAAAAGAGATCCCAAAACTCTTTCCACCTTGCATCCTTTTCCACCTTATACGGACCCAGCTAGTAGGTGTCATCTATGACCCAGAAAGCAGATTGGACTTCCAAGCCTCCAGAACTGCGAGGAACACATTTCTGTCATTTTTAAGCTACCCAGTCTAAGGAATTTTGTTATAGCAGAATGAACTAAGACGCAAGTGTCCCAAATGAATCTGTTCAGCCAGGTTTGAGAGCCATTGCCTTAATTCTAACTGAACTATCACCTTCTTAATAAAGCCATCTCTAATCCACAGGACAGAATTAGTCACTTATGCAACTTCGTACATAGCTAGTGCATTGTGTCAGATTGTCTATTAACTCATCTGACTCCACCTTTACCCCCATCTTCCATTTGAATAAGACATACCTTAAGGGGAGGGAGTATTTCTTCAATGCCCCGGATAAGGCATAACTCCATCATTACTAATAAGTTAAGGAACTATCATGATGCATTTCAGAATGTTTCAATGGTTGTTTTCAGAAAGCATGGGCAGTGCTAGGGAACCTGAGATCACTTCCTTTAGCCTCTAGGACAAATCACATAAGATTATATAGATCATCACACTGATTCCCTACATTAAGTGTCTTTCTATTTAATATACCTAGAGTATATTTTCCAGATCAAACTCTGAATGATATGTAACGAGCATGAGCCCTGGGGTTAGGAAGCCTGATTTACCGATTTATGTCCAGACTCTGTGCCACATACTAGTTGTGTGTCCTTGTGCAAAGAACTTAAAGTTGCTCTGCCTCAGTTTCCTCATCTGTGAAATGGAAATACGAGAATGCCTATCTCCTAGGAATGTTTTGGGAATTACTTGGGGAAAATGCATAAAACATTTTATACAGTGCTTTGTAGGTAGTATTTACTAATAAATATTCAATACTGTTACTGGTATTTTATTACCCATTCCATCTTGTAACAGTAACTATGCTATGATTTAAGTCCATTTTACTTTTTCTAACAGACAACATAAACTTGTTAATTTATTGACCACCTCCAATGAGCACATTCTAGGTGCTAGAGATACAAGTTGAAAAAGTCTACCGGAGGCAGAGGCAGGAAAGTAACCTAGTGATGTGATAAATGTGGGAGCAGAGATCACCATCTTCTTTCCTTGTCAGACAATCCTGATCCTTTTGCCTTTCCTTGTAGGTTTATTTTCCAGTCTTTAAGACCACCTATGTAGTTATCTTCTGTGTCTACCACAGGTTCTCCAATGTCTTTCCCAATTTATAGCCATGTGTGGGACACAGTCCACTACACAGGCTACATCAATATTAACTGCAATGGGAGAATTACCTGCTTTAAGTTGGAAGTCAATAGTTCTGAGAATTAAGGCCTAAGACTCACAAGTTAAAGCTTTCTCCACCTGAGCTCATTTAATTGCTCCTTCCCCAACCACATGTCTTGAGGAACAGCCCTCTGCCTCCTCATTCAGGACAACCATGGGGTCATTTAAGATTCATAATGGAATTTTAAAAACCTTTTCCTATGCTGTGTGGACCAAGCTGACCATCGGGCTTCTGTGACTATTGCAGGGACCAAGCCAGAACTGGATCCTACAGAGATCCGGCCACCCCTCCTCCTCCAGGCAGTGCAGTTCCTGGAACATACGTCCTCAGGGCTTTCCACTGCTTGTGACTAGATGGAGGCTTTTATATTAATCCACTAATCCTCTCTGCTGCAAACATCATAAGTGGATCATTTAAATGTGAAGAGAAGTAAAAGACTTCCATGTTCCATATTAAAGAAAAAGCATCCTATTAGCTATTTATTAAACTTAGAGATTGGTATATGATCCTCAAACTAAGGCATTTCCATGAATTCAGCTTTAATGCTACCACTGCCATAGCACTTTGCATATTGTCTCTGATACTTCCAGAATTTTTCATTATAAAACTAACCCAGGTGGTTTGAATATATAAATCAGATAACCCCAATCTAAAAACAAAAAAATCTCATATATACCAGGACTAACATATTCTTTTTCTTTTTTTAAAGTGATTCAAATTAAAAATTAGGCCACATATATTAAAAGTTCTAAACCCCTTTTCAGCTACATACAACTAGCTTTTACAATGGGCAACCTGATTACCTGGCCAACATGCATCTATCTCCAGCGATCAGTTAATCCTACTGGAGTTGTTCATCTCATGGTGACACGGAATCTGTCAAACAGTACATGTAAAACAAACCCTGCCATATCTATTGCAGAGGAGGGTTCCATTTGCTGGGTTGGAAACAGCCACCAGGACCGGTCAAGGCCACTGCTCAGGAAAGACTCGGCATTTCCTCCTGGTTTGACATCAGGCGTATTTTGGGTTTAAGCAAAGAGTGAAACTGCAGAATCAAGTCTGTTACATATCCAACTTTTACACATTCATCTGTGTGACTTTCAGGTGGCAGAAAGGAGTCTTAAATGTAAGGAAAATAATTTATGTGAAAAATTTTAAGCGGGAGTGCACATTTTTGAACCGAATTTTGGTTCAAAGCAGCACAGAATAGTGCTGCTTCTACTTACTGCTTAAGAAAATAACCAGGAAAATCATGATAAATCTAGTTACTACCCACGGTGTAAATCCTGCTTATATGGGTCTGTTCACTGATGGAGGATACAGAGGGACAGGACCCCAGTCCAATGCAGACTTCCTGACTTTCCTCTTTTAGACAAGTCAGGAGTCCTGATCTGTATTTTTTACTTAAAATGACATAAAATCAATTGATTTCAGGGCCAACACTAAATAACACTGTGAAGTAGTGATGTTTAACCCCTTGACTGCCACGTTAGAAAAAAAAATTTTTCCTTGGGGCCATGGTGCTTTATCATGAAAATAGAATAAAAACTTTGAAAACAAAATGATCCTTTCTAATTTAATGAAAAATTTATTTTTTTATTGTTTTCTGTGTGTAGTTATACACAACTTGAGAAATAGTCCTCATAGCTCCCAAGGGGAAGAGATGTATGAGTTACATATGCTTCATGAAGCTCTGGGCTCAAAACTAGTGTGACTTAAATACAACTCACATGGCAGTTATTGTGTTACTTTGAAAAACCCCTACCATTTTAAGTGTGTCCCCTCCCTCTCCAGGGCTCATGCCTCCATCCAGACTATTCCTTTCTGATGGAGCAACCAATATTGATACATTAACAAGTCCTGGAATAACAGCACATCAGCAATTTCTATCAGCTGCGGCAATATTAATCAATTACCAAAGTCATACTTCATCAATTTTCTATACATTCCAGGGACTGTGCCAGCCAGTGGGGAGTCAAGGATGAGTAAGAGATGGTCCTTGCCCTTACGGAGCTCCCATGCGGTAGAGGAGCTGGGGCTTACTGAATTTCTAATCCAGGCAACAGACTGTCACAGGATCTTGTAAAGTTCCCCGAGTGAACATGTGACATTAAACTCTGAGCAGACAAGACTCTAGGAATGCAATTTTCTATGTGGCCAAGAGGTATGTTCCTACCATGAATTTACCCCAAGCTTCTGAGGCACCTTCACCATTGGCACCCACGTGGCCATTTTTAAATGGTAAATAAATAAATACGCAGGAGTAGGTACTTTGTAGTTATTTGTTTCTTAGATTTGGCCATTGTCAGCCTATGAAATGCTACTAGGACACCAAGAAGAGAAAAGTTCCAGTACAGCAGGGGCTGGATGCAGTAGGAGAATCAGTTTCATCAGATTAACTCAGTGGGTAATGGGAGTGAGGTGAGAACTTCATGTCAAAGAGAACAGAGAGAGTGTTCTCTGAATTTAGCGAGGACACACTCAAGACATGAGGCTGAGCTCTCAGAACTGCGGGGGGACTATAGGGGAGGCCAGCTGTGGCTGGGCTACAGGGGATGAGGTGGGCGGATCTTGCTGAGAGTCCAGGAAACAGTGCATGAAGGCACAGGGCTTAGAGGGAAAACTCAGGCCAGTCACTAGTCAACTTGTTTCTTAATCACATAAAAAATAGTAGACTGAGAGGTGGTGCCAGCACTCATAGAGACAGCAAAGGGGCAGAGCTGTCATGGGTTGCTAATAGTAGCTATAGGCACAAAGGCTTGTCATTACCTGTGCAAGGTGGTTATAATTTTGGGCAAACAGATATTTTAAGTCCCAACAAAGCATTCAGATCCTCGACCAGAAAAAGCAAAATTCTTTCCAAATTGCTGACCTCTATATATCTATACATATGCATTAAGACTATCAGGAGCATTCAATTGCCAAATTAAGCGGACATCTTTGTTGCTGTCTTGCTTGGTCACTCTGATTATGTGACAATTTGGAACTCCTTTTTTGAGATGCTCCTTGTGTGGTTTGAGTCTCAAGGTTCTCTTTATATTTGATCTCCCCTTTCCTTTGATGATTCTACTCCTTCTAGACACTCTTCAGAAGCTGCTGTCACCCTAGGATCCTGCCTCAGTTCTCTTCTCTTTGTAGCACCCTCTCATCACTTCATACACTCCCAAGCATGACAACCATGACCGCTTCCTCCAAGTGCCAGCTCCACAGGGTCAACTGCACCTGGGCATCTCTGCACTATGGCTTCCTGGAGACTAGAGCCCATATATCATCTCACTGGGCATCTTTAGTATCTAGCAAAATGCCTGGCACAGAATTACCACACAATAAATATTAGTGGAGCATGGACATGCCTCCACCTTGCATGACCCAAAACTAACCCAACGTTCATTCCTGAATTCTGTATCCCTCCACCCGGTCATCTGCACGAGGGTTTTGACTTCCTCTCTCCCTCCCTACGGACAACAGAATTCCTAATGCTGTCCAGCCTATTTCTTAAGCTGTCTTTGGAACCTCTTTCTGTCTTCACCTCTCATGATGCTGCAGTTCACACTCCAGCTCTCATGGTAACAGCTTACTATTAGTCACTCCCTCTCTCTAGTCCTTTCTCCAGGTTCTACTTCCCATCTTGCTGCAGTCTGCCTATAATTTAAATTCATAACATCTGCTGCTTCTTAAGGCTCACAAGGCTCACCATGGTTGGCCTTGCTCACTGCAGTTGCTGCCCTGTTCTCAGCCCTTGTTCTCAACATGGGAACCATGCAAACCATAAATAGTTCCATTCTCTGAGTCTTGGCCTGAGCTGCCCTTCCTGCCTGAAGTCCTTCTCCCTGTTCTCATGTATTACTCCCTCTTCAAGCGCCACTCTAAAGGGCACATCTTTTTAGTGCTCAGTGACCTTAATGAATCACCCTCCACTGAACACGTGTCTATTAGTGCACTTGCCGCCCTATGCTGTAATTATTATCTTCAAGTCTGTCTCATCTATTTGACTCATGGGCTCCTTGAGAGAAGTGTCTGGGACCCACTCCTTCCTGTGTCACCAGTGCCTGGGGTACACAGGTATCTATTTAATTGAAAAACATAAGCATACACCCCTTCATAATAGGAGACAGACCTGTAGTATAGCACAGAAAAACTTGATCCGTGACTCCAAATGGAATGGAATACATTTAAAATATAACTTCAGTGAGCCAAAAAATAAAAAATAAAAAACCAAACAAACCTCCAAAATAAGTTATAAAAGCTTACTTTAAAAAACACTTGAATTTATAATAACCACAATCTTTAAAGCTGTCTATTAACTTTAAAAACAAAAAGTGGTTAGGCAAATTGGTCTATTATAGAATCAGACCAACACTGTGAATGGCTCAATGGGAAACTGCTGAGAATTCCAGGGCCTCAATCGGCTGTGCAGTTGCCTATGTAATAAAGGCTGAAAGATGGAATGAACATGACTATATCAGAATTCATATGGAAACAAGCAGACACTGAATGCTACTTTTTATCTGGATCTTTTCTCATAAAAATTTGACTTTTGACAAATTTATTTTGGTTAAAGATATCCGAAGAATTAAAAAAAAAATTTCATTTGTTCTTTTAACAGTGTGTCCCTAGGCATGGTGAAGTTTCCTGCTTTCCTGGTAAAGGCAGCAGCAGAGAGTCTGGGAGGAGGGAGATGGACCCCGGCACGGTGGGCATTCCTGCCTTTCTCAACCTTCCCTATTCTCTGAACACCATCAGGGTCCTGGTAGGTTTTCTTCCTCCACCAAACTGCTTCAGGACCAAGATGATGCATTAAATGCTTCTGTGCTCTCCAGGGAGCCAGGTTGTCAGACACCAGGTTAATGCAGAAGGAGGTGACTACATGTCAAAGTCTTGAGCTGCATGAGCTTTCTAAAGACCCAAGTGCTCTCTCGGAACAGATGGCTCTGCAGGGCCCTGAGCCCATCTGAGCAGGTACTTCTATCACAGCCACTGTCACCTTCTATTGAAGGGACCCTTCAAGCTCCAGCCTCACTCTCTGAAGGGCAAACTTCTGCAGGTGCCAATCCACTCTCCCACACTCATTTTGTTATTTCCAGGGCATTGCATGGGCCCTGGACAGGGCAGGCACTCAACAAAGGGACAAACTCCCAATGGAACCAAATGGAAATTAACAGACTATCATTAGGTTACAGGGAAAAGAGCTCAGTGATAAGGAGAAGTGGGATTTAAAAAAAACAAAGATGCAAATTCCACTGTTAACTACAACCAAAGTCAGTATTAACTAATAGTGACACTAACATTATAACCCCAAATAGGTAACTGTAAATGTGATACTGCAAGAAAAACCTTATTTTTCTTTGCATATGTTTCAATCAGATTCTTGGCAATAAACTTTCTCTCTACTCACAGATACTACAAAACCTAGATGTGCCCAAATCTAATTTTCATATGGAAATAGTATACAATTAGGATTTCTTATCTAGCATCACCATTTATAGTAATTCTAAATTTTTTCTATTAAATAAAAACACATAATATTTTTAGAAATCAACATGATCTTAATCAAAGAAAAGTAGAAGAGTTGCTGAGTATTACAGAAATGGCTCCTGGACCCTGCAGTCTGTCTCAGGCTTATCACTTGTTCCTTATTAACACGGAAATGGCTACTGCATGCTCCCAGGCGTAATTCTTTTTATCCTGTGATTCCAAATACTTCTATCTTTCCCTTATTACAAAAAAAAATAAGGTCATTAAAATCTTTTTTAAGGAATAAAAATGAAGGCCAGTGATTTGTGGTTCTGTATTTATACTTTTAGAAAAGTATAAGTACACAGAAAAGCACCCAAACACCTCTCATCTCCCACTGCATCATGACTTCCAGTGTGAAGCCACCCTATACAAAATCTAGTCTTTTCACTGTGTCAATACTCATTTTTCATTTCTTAATGATTTGATGGAACTTTCTAGCCAATAAATTATAGATGGATGTTTTACACTTTCAAAGGATTTTATGGACTCAAGGCCAATTTCGGACTGAAGGGAAGACCCACTCTCGCCCCACTAATCAGACGGTAGGTGTAAAGACAGGGGCACATTCAACGTGAGCCATGAGCAGTGGCGAGCCTCGGTGGTAGCGAGACGCAGTTACATGCAGCGGATGTGGGTGAGGGTGCCAGCCGTGCGCTGCAGCTACCAAAGGCAGCCAGGGAGAAACTGCTGGGGGTCGTGGCTTAAGGGGCTTTTGAGAGCAGGCACACCTAATAGTCAGTCTGAAATTGTTTATGTTGCTTCCTATAAGTCCTGTCCCTCCCTGTCCACCCCACATGCCCATTGATTCTCTAGAACAATGTGGTCTAACAGAAATACGTGAGCCACCCAGTTTTAAGTTTTCTAAGAGCTATGTTAAAAAAGCAAAAAGAAAGAGTGAAGTTAATTTTAATAACATATGTTAGTTAACCCACCCAATATACTTCAAATATTGCCATTTTAACATCTAATAAAAAATTGTTAACTATATCATTTACATTTTTTGGCATGAAGTATTTGAGATCCTGTGTGTGTTTTACACTTACAGTCCATCTCAGTTCAGATCCTCCACATTTCGAGTGCTCAATAGCCACCTGTGACTGGGGGCTCCTGGACTGGACAGCACAGCTCTAGTGTCCCCAGCTGGGACAGTCCTTCTTATCATAGGTGGCTCATGTCCCAATCCAGCTTTCAAGTGGTGAAGTCTCCCAGGGAGGGGCCCTAAGACACTCAATGCCTCCATGTTGACAGCTTGATTCATCTAGTTCATTAGCTTCCCAACAACCAGGGGATTTATCGCCAGGTTCCTACATCTACGAGCACAAACGTATTCTTTTTAGTCAGGTCTCTTGAGATAGCCTGGAAGTGTGCCCTTAAATTGCAGGGAAAAAATAATCTGGAAAATGTCTTTTCCTGTAAAAGCTCTGATTTTATGTGTGCCCATAGCTACTATCACAGCAGCCATACAGAATGCAGGAGGTGAGGCTACTCAGCCCCCGCTTTTTAAAAATTATAAGTGAACATGTTCAATTCCAACTTTAATAAACAGAAGATTTCTCAAACAGACTACCGCATTTTCACTTTTTTTATTGCTAAGAGACGGGATTTCATTTGTAATGTATAATTCTGAGAATTCGTGGGCACTTATGAGCACTTTAATGCCATAAAATGAGGTAGGTGATGAAGATACTGAGATAAAGTATCTGTGAAAATAAAGATGATCAATCACAAAGTCATTTTCCCTCGCCAGAGAACTCTCCAGAATCTGTGAAAAGATCATTTGCTGGGGGAAAAAACAAACCCCAAACCATTCCAGTAGGGCTCTTACCAAACATTAGTCTCCACTTTCCCAGGAATGACACTCACTCCTTACAGCCTGACAACCTCAGACAGCAGCTAGCTGTCCAAACTCGTCCAGACAAAATTGATTATTTTTTTGGTAACAGGTACAGATAAACTTCTCAAATGAATTACCTGAGAAGTCAGTTTGACATAATAGTCCATAAAATTTCTGCTGCTTGGAAGAACTATAAAAAGTTTCATTAACATAGAGCTTCATTCCCTTCCAACTCTGCACACCAACTTCAAGGCGTGTTACAGCATCAAGGCTCAGGTGATTTATACACAGTGAGCTAAAATCACTGCATCTCAGCTGAATAGCATGCAATTTTAAGTCAGCCTATCTAATGCTTCTGTTATTTAAACTTTGCACTGCATTTAATATTTGCAAAAGGTCTGATCCAGGGCGTGCATCAGCAACTTACAGAGTTATATCTGCACCCAGGTGGTTTTCTACAAAGGGAAGAGAATCAGGCTATACTTGCACTGCATTGCTTGCTTTTTCTCCTTTTATAATAGACATGTGGTCTCTGGAAGCCCAGAACTTAGACTAATGAAGGTCCTGCTCATCTTACAGCAGCAGTCCCCAAGCTTTTTGGCACCAGGGACCGGTTTCATGGAAGACAATTTTTTTTATGGATTGGGCAGGGGGTAGGGGAGGATGGTTTCCAGACAATTCAAGCACATTACATTTATTGTGCAGTCAAACCTCTCTGCTAATGATAATTTGTATTTGCATCTGCTCCCCAGCACTAGCATCACCACCTCAGCTCATCAGGCATTAGATTCTCATAAGGAGCGTGCAACCTAGATCCCTTGCATACAGTTTACAGTAGGGTTTGCACTCCTATGCGAATCTGATGCCAATGCTGATCTGACGGGGGTGGAGCTTATGCAGTGATACAAGTGATGAGAAGCAGCTATGAATATAGATGAAGCTTCACTGGCTTGCCCACTACTCACCTCTTCCTGTACACCCCAACTCCTAACAGTCCACAGACCAGTACTGGTCTGTGGCCCCAGGGGGTGGGGACCACAGTCTTTGAACACAGCATGTGCCTTCTAAACGATGGGATTCTCAATGGCCACAGGTAGGCGCCTGCCAGCCTTGCAGTTCCCTTCGCTCTCCTCTTCCGCCATCCACCTCTTCTGAGGGACTGAGGCCCTGGCCATGCCTTGAAATTTTGAAGGCATCAAGTCTATCAACTCAGCTTCTCTTCTCACCCCAAGGACTTCAGTCTAGGGAAGGAGTCCACCTAGCTCTTGATAAGCAGAGAGTAGAGGAATTAGGAAAAAGCTGATGAGGGTATGTTTTATAAGAGTTTAGATCAGCCTCCTGCAGATTTGGGAATCCTAAGTGCCATGTGGGGTCCTGCCATCTCCTCAGCTGGGTGGCACTGCAGGTGGAATGAAATGGCCTTCTGCCCCTCACTGTCCTGGGTGTGAGGGAGTACAGTGTGTGTGTGTTTATGGTTAAGACTGTGTGTGTATGATTGAGGCTTGAAAAAGATCTTCCAACCCAAAGACCCAAGTTAAGAGCACAGAGTTTTTGCAGAGAAAGAAAAATAATGCAAGTTTCAGGGGTACAGAGCAAATGTAGTAAGGAAGAACAATTTGTAAAATATTGAATTAGGTTCTTATGCATAATGCTACTGTTAACACTACTTCTTTGTTTTAAATAGGCAAGGCCTTCTGCTCTTGTAGAAAAGCCCTTGGGATCAGAACAAGAGAAAAATAAGTCCTGGTAAGGACCCAGGTTCTGAGAACACCTTTTAGCGTCTGACAGCTCCACCAGATGGATCTGAGTTCTAGCCATAGCTCTGATGTTAAATACTCAGCCATCATTTCCTTGTGGTCTCTTTACAATGAGGACAACCAGCTCTACCTTCTTCAAAGGCTATTTTTAAAACATGATATAATAGAATTGAAAACACTGTTTTATGAATATGAGTAAGGTGGCCAACAAATACCTGACCTGTGTGAATTTGCATGCTGCCAACATATCTATTTCCTATATCATAAGGTCTCATCTATGATGTTCTAATGATGTCTATTATTTTTTCCTTTAAAACTTTTATATGTATTACCAGGCTGTTCAAAATATAATTCTAAATGTGTACCATCTGTTGAATTGGGCCATGGCAAAGCACTATGTAGTCCCTGAACCTAACCCAAAGTTACAAGAACTAGACCATCTCTGAACTTACCAGCTTAAAAACTCTAATTTATACAACAATAATCTCTAACTAGGCATCTTTCATTCTTGCCTTTGGACTGCTGTTTTTAGCAGCTTATTTGTATTTTTTAAAGTTCATTCCCCCACCCACAGGATAGCAACATTTCTTCCAACACCACTGATGGTGGAGTGTTAGGGCCAAGCTGGGTATCTGCAGAGTGCTGACTATCCAAGAGTCTGCCTATGACTCATGTCTTGGATTGCCTAGCATTGGGGTGTGGGGGGCTGTCACTGCAACATTTGCAGGATTTGGAAATTCTACCTCAAGCTCAACTCCAAGGGTGTTGATTCTGGCTAACTACTTTTATACAAAACAATCCAAGCACGTTGACTCACTTTGGGAATCTGGCATTCTTGGGCTTTTGATATTGAGACAGTGGAAAACTTTTATATCAGTATAGGTGCTGCCAATAATTTTTATCCATTTAAGCACTTGATCTTTTACATATTTACCCAGCAATTTCCAAGGCTCCCATGGATCAGAGAGCACTGTTTTGCAAGGAGAAATTGCTCCACAGTGCTAATGGTCTTGCACTAACAGGCACCAGCGAGAACATCTTAGGCATAAGCTTTAACTTTGGTTTTGCACCTTAGAGAAACTTGTAACACATTTTTAACTAGGTAGTAACTTCTTATTGTATTAGCTAATCAAAAGAAACATAAATATAACCAAAATGTTATTTTTAGTTTATACTGAATACTATAAAAATGATTACTTTTTCTACCTTTATTCTTTTGATGTTAATATTTACATTTAAACAGAAAAAAATGATAAAAGGAAAGCATCAATGAAAGAAAAGTGCACGACTTTATTCAAAAATACATCAAACTTTTTGGTAAACAGGGATTTTTAAAATTCTAATGCCTTCACCAACTTAGAATGTCAATTCCTAACAAAGCTGCAGACGTGAGCAAAACTCATGTGGTTTCTGTAGATGCACTTATTAATAAATGATGCCATCATTTTGGGATATTAGTTATATAATACATAAAGGTTTCCCATGAATGTACGCCGCTGTCCACACTCCCGGGGTTTTCCTATGAATACAAAGAAACCTTTGCTCAGGTGCTCGGGCCTGTGCCTCTCCAGCTGACTCCTACCTCCCCACCCATGGCGTCTGCTGGTCTCTGATGAGCACCTTCTGATTATCTGTGTCAGTTCAATTTGCTGGGCACCAAGTCATGGGTATGACAGGAAAATATAAGAAGAGGGATCGTGTGGCCTACTTAAATAAAGCTCATTTGATAACAACATCAAAATGAGATGTGAGATGACCTATGGCCTGGCCTCCTAAAGGCTGGGAGAGAAAGTCTCTCATCTTTTGTTGCAGTTAGTGATCTTTTCCTAAACCTGCATCCATCATCATATCAACTTCTAGGGATAACATAATTTCTGGAAGAATTAAATCTGAATCTCAAGTGGTAGCGTCCACACAGGCGGGTGACAACAGTATAGTCTTCCCGTAGCTGCTGCTCCCGGTTTTCAGGGGGGCTCTTCTCCCAGCTCCTTATCCCACACACTCAGCGGGAAATAGGGTTGTGGCCACAGTGAGCTGGTGCCTTCACCCACGGCAGTGCCCACCTCTGCCATGCTCTTTGGGGTCACCACAAGGCCTTCCTTCTGCTCAAAACTGTAATGTTTCTGTGCATAATTTGTGGGCCACTGCTGGAAAGGAAACAACAGGGACAAGCACGATTCTAACCAGCCTCATCCTGCAGTGTCCACGGCTTCCTGAGACATGGGAACTGTCCCCAGTCTAGTCTCATCCCCCTCTCGTGGAACTGGATTTCTACCAAGAGCTTCTGCTCACCATTTGGTATGGAAGAAACTGGCTTTTGCAAATAACATTCATAGGATGTTTCAGTCAGTATCTGCCCCACTCACAAGGAGAGTAAGAACAAGGCCACGGTGGACCACCCAGGAGTTGTGACTTGCCCCAAAGCATCTCTCTTACTGGCTCCTATCAGTGCTCAAATCTCTACATTCACATTTTCTTTCCCTTTCCTTTCATTCTAGGTTAAGGCATTCATTAAAACCTTTAGTTAAGATATAAATGGTGGGGATATGAAGGTAGGGAGAAAAAGTGAGCCTCAGAAATTGTATTCTTAAAAGCTATCCACACTTTGCTTTGGATCAGTTATTAAAACCTTAGTACAAATTAGTGTGACAACTTGGTTTACCTGGAAGTGCCCTGAGGGAACAGAACACATGGCAGAGAAACTTGGATGGGAGAATAAAAGGTCAGGAGTTGGGAAGCTCCAAAGCCCAGGACGATGTCCAGAAGACAGACCTGCATTGTGTTGCGGAAGGACAGACTGCTGGCTGTTGGGAGAGGATGGGGACAGGGAGAAGGAGGAGGCATGGAAGGGGGAACAGAAAGGCCCAAAGACAGTCTGTCTGCGGTGAGTTTGGCTGGGGCTGGCCTTGGTGGCAGCAGAGCAAGTCTCCTGGCCTCGGTGGAATAACTGCGAGGCCGTCTGTGCACTTGGGGATTGAGGAGACCCACAGCTTTCTCACTTTGTTACCTCCCCAGGAGCACTCCACACCTGCGCTGAGGACAAAGGGACAGTGTGGCACTGACTGACAGCATCTCCAGGGCCAGGGTACCAAACTGGACTCCGCAGGGTTTAGGATGCTGCAGCAGCCGGTGAGGCGAGCTGGCCTATGGAACAGCCTGCCAAAGGGTGTACTGAGTTAGATGCAAAGAAAGGACGTGTGCGTGTGTGGGTGTGTGAATGCGGTGTGCACGCAAGGTGGCAGCAATGTGGGATAGTGTCAGCATTCATTATGTGCTGCGATGCATTTTTAGCTCAGCTTACAAATGACAAATGGTGCTCTAAAGGGAGGTGTGGTCGGGCAGACAGAGAGAGCAAGGGCCTGCTACTACCCAGGAAGCAGAAAGAAAAGAAAATCTCCTTAGTACCTAGTGACTCCCTACACAATACCTAAAATCTCTGGCACAGTCTCTGGCACACTAGAGAATTCTGTTAATATTCTCACCAGATAGTTTATTTATTAGACAGATGAAGACTAGAAGAAAATACACAAAAATATAACAGCTGCTTCTTCGGGATGATGAGTATGTTTTTAAAAACCTTTAAATTTAAAATAATTACATGTTCACATGAAGGTCCCACAATAGGTTCAATGGCATCCTGAGCATCCTTCACCCAGCCTCTGCCAATGTCAGCATCTTGCATAAATATAGTACAATGTCAAAACCAGGAAATTGACATTGGGGAGTAAGCCAAAGAGCTTATTCAGATTTCACCAGGTATACATGGACTCATTTGTGTGTGTGTCTGTGTGGTGTGTGCATATAGCTGTATGCAGTTTTATCTCATCTGTAGCTACTTGTAACAATCTACCACAATCAAGATATTTACCACCACCATCATCACAGGGTTCTTTCATCTTAACTCTATGTAGCTACCTCTTAACCCTCATCCCTAACCACTGGTAACCACTAATCTGTTCTACATCTCTATAATTATGTTATTCCACAGATGCTATATACATGGAATATTTAGTATGTATCCTTTTGAAATTGGCCTCTGTTCACTCAGCATAAATTCCTTGAGATCCATCCAAGTTGTTGTATGCATTAATAGTTCATTCTTTTTATTGTTGAGTAGTATTCAACGATATGGACATTTAGGTAGCTTCCAGTTTTTGGCTATTACAAATAAAGCTGCTAGGAATCTTCATGTACAAGTTGCTGTGTGAAAAATAAATTCTCATTCCTCTGGGATATATGCCCAAGAATGCAACTGCTGGGTCCATTTTTAGATATGAAAGGAGCTGCCAAACTATTTTCTGGAGTGGCTGTATCATTTTACATTTTCACCAGCAATCCAGTTTCTCCACATCCTTGCCAGCATTTGGTGTTATTGTTATTCTTTATTTTAACCACTGTAGTAGGTGTGTAGTGATATCTCATTGAGGTTTTAAGTTGCATTTTTCTAATGGCTAATGATGTTCAATATTTTTTCATGTGCTTACTTGCCATCTGTATATCTGCTTTAGTGAAACATCTGTGTATGTCTTTTGCCCACTTTTATAATCAGATTGTTTGTTTCTTTAATGCTAAGGTCTGGGAGTTCTTTCAATATTCCAGATACAAGTGCTTTCTTGGACATGTGGTTTATAAATATTTTCTCCCAGTCCATGATTTCTCTTGGCATCCTCTTAGCAGGTCTTTCACAGAGCAAAAGTTTTTCATTTTGCTAAGGTATAATTTATCAATTTTTCTTTTTATGGATCAAGTTTTTTTTTTTTTTTTTTTAGCGTCAAGTCTAAGAACTCTTTGCCTGGTTCTAGGTCTTGAAGACTTCCTGCCATGTTTTTGTATTAGTTTCCTCTTGCTGCTGTATGAAATTACATACATTTGGTGGCTCAAAACAACACAAACTTAAGAAGTCTAAAATTAGTCTCACTGGGCTAAAACTAAGATGTTGCAGGGCTGCGTTCATTCTGGGGGCTTTAGGTAGAATCCATTTCCTTGCTTCTTCCAAGGTCTAGAGGAGGCCTAGACCCAGGGCCCCTTCCTCCACCTTCAAAGCAGCAGCACGGCATCTTCAAATCTCTCCCTGGCTCTGCAAGGTTCCTTCTGCCATGCAAGGCAATACAATCACAGGTTCCGAGAACTGGGATGTGGACGCCTTTGGGGGGGCCATTACTCTATCATACTTTCTTTTTTTTTTCTAAGAAATTTTATAGTTTTATGTTTTACATTTAAGTCCATGAAACATTTTGAGTTAATTTTTGTTATATGATGTGAGGTTTAGGTTGAGGTTCATTTTTTTGTTTACAAATATCCAATTGTCCTATTAATAGTACCATTTGTCAAAAAAAAGTGATCCCTTTTTGATCCACTCTACCAAGCTCTTTTAGTTGGTGTATTTAGACCAATTACATTAAAGGTAATTTCTGCTATGTTAGGATTTGGGTCTGCCATTTTACCCTTTGTTTTTTTCCTTTTGTTTCTCTCATTCCTGTTTTTCTTTTTTTCTTGACTTCATGTAGGTTACCTGAACATTCTTTTTGAGTTTCATTTTATTTATAATGTTTTTGAATACACTACTTTGTACAGTTTCCTTAGGATTTATTGTAAGTATTGTCATATACGTAGATAACACAGATTACTGGAATCAATGTTTTATCACTTTGGGTGAAGTACAGAAAACTTACCTTCATTTAGAGCTCTTTAACCTCTCTATTTTTAAGTACAATTGTCTTAAGTATTTCTTTCTTTCTTTCTTTTTGAGACAGGGTCTTACTCTGTTGCATGGGCTGGAGTGCAGTGCTGTCATCATAGCTCACTGCAACCTCTATCTCTTGGGCTCAAGGAATCCTCCTGCCTCAGCCTTCCAAGCAGCAGGGATTGTAGGTATGCACTCGGCTAATTTTTCTATTTTTTTTTTTTTTGAGATGGGGTCTCACTATGTGGCTCAGTCTGTTCTCAAACTTCTGGCCTCCCACCTTGGCCTCCCAAAGTGCTGGGTTTATAGGTGTGAGCTACCACAGCCAGCGTTTAGTATTTCTTCTACATGCATTGACCACATCAGGTGGAATTGACTTTTGCTTTACCATAAAATATGATTAAAGAAACTCAGGAGGTGAAGGATAACCTAGTATGTTTACTTCTATTTTTTACTCATCCTGTTGTTCTTCCGTTTCTGAAAGTCCTACCTTTGTTCTGTTATCATTTTCTTTCTTGTGGGGAACTTCCTTTAGCCATTCTTTAGGGGTAGATCTACTAGAAACAAAGTCTCTTTTGCTGGGCCATGCTGGAGACTCGCATGCCTTAAGCAAGCAGTGGCTGGGCCTGTTGGATGAGACCCAGCACATATCCAGGGGTACTCTGCAGATACTGATATGCACCACCTCGACTCCTGGTACGCTGTTAGTGCTGGCTGGATGCCAGGCGGCCGGGCCCAGGCTAAGCTCCCCTTGCCCATGAAGGTAAAGACTGTGACTAGCAAGAGGAAATTAGAGTTGAGGCCTGTTCTTCAGAGAGAGAGAGAGCTCTTAGGAGATCAATCAAGGTGAGGAGAGCTGTAAAAACTATCATCAATAGCTCAGCTGGGATCAGAACAGAGTTTTAGAAGTTTGGGTCTAAAAATATATGAGTCCTGGGACCCTTGAACTTCTAGTGTGACATTGAGGTCTCAGAGCCATTCCTGTATCTAGTAATCCTCTACTGGCATAGGCGCCAGGCCTGCAGGTACCACACATAGCACATTCTCCAGGAGGAACATGAGAACACAGCCATCCACTATGGCTCAGATCTCAGATATAAGACAAACACCCTTAGGCAGAAGGTCAACCACAGTATATACGACCACACTTGTGGCTGAAATGGGTAAAGCAGTGTTGGGTATGGAAGAGTGTGGATTCCACCACGGAGAACCACTGTGCTATCAGGATTTGGTTCTTATACCATCTCTGAATTTTTGAAACTGAAGCCAACATGCAGCTAAAACTTTGTTTCTTGCCCTTCGTTTGCTTTTCCATCCCTTGGGCCATCTGGTTAGTGGATCAAAATACACAGTTGTGGATCATGGGATGTGTTATGTTTCTAGGTCAGTGTGCTAATACCTGGCTAACCCACATCTCAAAATGCTTGGGTAATAACTAAGGTTAATTTCCATTTCATACATTTTGTAAAGATTTTATATGCATATCATGTGTTTATTACAAATACTCATTATATTGTAAGCAAATACACTAGGGAAAAATCTGGCACCCAATATATTCAGTACAGTGGTAGAGGGAGAAACTGAGCCTGACCTTGGCGCCTGTGCAGCATTCTCACAGGGGAGGCAGGAGAAGATCTCATGTGAGAACCAAGAGAGACTATCTCACAGGAGAATTAAGAGAGGTCACTCTGAGCAGAGAGGATGGTATGAACAAAGGCACATAGAAAAAAATCCTGGGGCACGTTAGAGGAGTAGCAAGCTTACTAATTTGGCAGGTGCTTTGGGTATGCCGGGGTCAGGGATCAGTAGTGGGATATGAGGCCAGAAAAATAAATGCAGGTAGATCACAAAAGATCCTAAAGACCAGGCTGGGAATTTGAACATACTTTTTGGTAGTGCAAAATTATCAAACATTTTGGAGCAGAGAAGCGGCATGATCAGAACTGTCCGTTAGATAAATTAATCTGGCAGCACCGTACAGACGGAATAAGGATACCGGTGGTGAGGAGATGAGGCTTCTGTGGAGGGTGCAGAGGGGTGGGGAACCTGCAGCCGTGGGCCACATGTGGCCTTCGGGATCCTTGAGTGAGGCCTTTTGACTGAATCCAAACTTTGCAAACTTGTTCTGCGAAGTTTGGATCCGGTTGAGGGGCCACACTCATGGATCTGGAGGACCACGTGTGACCTTGAGGCCACAGGTTCCCCACCCAACTAAGCAGTGGCCGTGGAAATTTAAAGGAACAGAATCATGTAGGAGAAGCTATGGTCGTGGAAATTGACGGGATATAGCAAGTGATTGAGTTTTGGAGCCCAGCAGTGGGAAAGGGCCCGTGGTTTTGAGTCTGGGTGCCGCCATTAGCGCACGTAAGCAATACAAGAGGAGAAGATGGCAGGAGGGAACGGAGAGGAATGAGATTCTGCACATGCAGGGTGGGAGGGTTGGCTTAGAACTCCAGGAAGATCTCAGAGTTACAGATCTTAATTCGGGAGGCATCTGAGCAGAGAGAAGAGTTAAAGCTCTAGGAATGGACGAGAGGAAAATGAGGAGAATGGCAAGAAAAAGAAAAGAAATGGACCAAAGGCTGAACCCTGGTAAGAATAGCAAGAGAATGTAGTGGGATGGCAGCCAAGGACAGATGGCCCAAAGAGGGCACGGGCAGTGGGGTCACGTGCTGTGGTCAGGAAGTTAAGGACTGGGAAAGGGCCACAGGCTCGGCCCAGGGATAACTAGGCTGTGGAGGCCCCCAAAGTACAGCTGCCAGAGACCAGCTGCAGCCGGAAGATGGACGGTGAAAAGAGGAGCTGTCAGTTCCTCCTCTCTTTGGATGGATGTGGCTGTTTTTGTTTTTGTTGGGAAAATATAGGCATGGTATAAACCGAGGTAGGAAGAGCAACTAAGAAAACAAAAGAGGGGCCTGGGGAGGGAAGGGATGAGGTCAGAGGCACAGAGGAGAAAAGGATCAGGCATTTCTTCCTCTGAGATGGGAGAGAGGCGGGTATCAATCAAGCTAGGAAAAACCTCAAGGTGGAAAAAAATGGAAATTTAGGATGTTGCTATAAACGTACTGTACAGCTGACTAGATCATTTTTCTTTTTAATAAAAATACCTTTGTGTTGCTGAAATTAATATGATTCAGTTAGGGCAATGGTAATTTCCAAATCTGACTAATCATCAAAATCAATTGGGAAGCCTTGCAAAAATACAGATTCCTAGGCCCATACCCAGCCACACTGAATCAGAATCTCTGGTGGAGGGAGCCCAAGAATCTGCATTTTAAAGTCTCTTCAGTGATTCAGACAGTTAAACCAGGTGCGAGACCTCCTGAGTCATGACTTTCAACCGTGGGTGTGTATCAGAACCACAGGGCAGTTCTGTCCGACCAACACTCTCCAGAGCACGGGTACTGGTACCGATATTTTAAAAAGCCGCACAAGTGATCTGATGTACACCCTGGATATGAACCACGGTCAGGAGATTGGATTGGAAAAATAAACTATCTGGATAGGATACTTGAATTCACCATACCGATTGGTCCTCTGTTATTTATATCACCCAACAATTTCCTTTGGACATTTCTCCTACCAAAATAGAAACTGCTTCTAACCTGGCTGCCGCTGGTGGGCTGATTTGGTTCCCTGTGGCTTTCTGAAGATTTCCCCAGGCAGCCAGGCTTGTGGGGATACCATCTCTGGCTCTACTGCACAGAGACTGGCTTTGGAATTTTTTGCAGTCTCTTTGAGGGAAAGCACACATAATATCACTGGTCTTTACCTTCAGTCCTTACACAATGTACCTTATAAAAGAAACAATGAGATGTAGAATGGAGGAAAGGATGATTTTAAAAGAAGCAATAATGGTTCTTGCTTGCTAATGAGAAAAAAATATTATCAGGCATAATTAATTTGGTCAAAAAACTCCTTGCACAATTAGGCTGATTTTTTTTTTTTAAAAAAGCATTAGCAACACACACACACACAAACCCGACAGAAATCAGCGTCTCATACATAGCTGTTTGGCCTTGAGGGAAGCTGTAAGCCCAGCCCTTTAAATGCGTCTCAAAGAAATACAAATTTTTCTTTTATCCAAAATGATGGTGTGATCCAATTCCTGCTCCAGCAGCCACAACATATCATCTGTTGGACGCTTTAAGTCTATGGCACAGACAGAAACTGTCAGTTCCTCTTCTCTTTTATAGGACATTCACATTTGCATATTCAGCAGACAGTACAAGCCTCAAAGGCCATATTCCCCAAAATGTAATAATCCTACTCTTGAAACACTAAAGATATAATAGTAACATGAAAATATTCTTACCCTGATGAAGGTTGGCTCCAGCTGTGGTTTAGCAAGTCAAAAACTAGTAAACTTGCTTGTAACAACATCCTAAAAATTCCAGAGGTTATTTTTCCCCATCCACAGTTAAAAAGCCATCTCCTACAGAACAGTGTCACATCCGTAGCGTGCCCAGGATGAAGGCAAAAGGATTCTTGCTTATAGTAATTTGTCTAGTTAGAGATTAAAGAAAAAAAAATCGGTCTTGAAGCTGTCAGCTAATATTTTTAACTTAAAAAAAAGCCATCTTCATGCTTCATGGCAGAACTGTGTGATTTCTGAACAGAGGTAAATTCCTCTCCATATCACATATCTGATAGGTTTTTGCATTTCAGTGCAAGGCAAACAAACAAAAGGTTATCCATGAAGTTTCAAACGCCTCTCAGTAACAAAAACTGAAGTTAGGTAGCTTTCTTTGACATCAAATTACCAAAGTATCTCACTGAAAAAATATCCTCCTTGCAATTAATAAACAAGTTGTGGTATTCTAACAAAGTTCCAAAGCTAAGAATCTTCACATTCCAAATCTTTCCATTCCTGGAAGAGCTTTGGTATTCAGATGTTAATAGGATGGTCTTTTTTTTTTTTTTTTTTTGGAAATATTCAGGCTAAAGAGTTTGTGAAACAGACTTTTTCCATCCTATGACCTCAGTTTTAGGATTTCTTTCTTAAAAAATTTAGTTATTTTACTTGGCAGATGGCCAGAATTCATTCTTAATTTCTCTTTCCCCCTATATTACTTTCTCTCTTTTCCCTTCTTCACCTGCCTATCTTCTATTCTTTTATGAATTAGGAGTTTAAAGTCCACTTGGACCTACAGTCTATGTGGTGTTTGGTAGGGTTGCTAGAATTAGCAAATGAAAATATAGGATGTCTAATTAAGTTTGAATTTCAGGTAAACAACAAATAATTTTTTAGTATAAGTATGTCCCCAAATCTTGCATGGGACGTACTTACACTAAAAATTATTTCGAGGTATTGCATGTGATATCCTAAAAAATTATTCCTGTTTATCTGAAATTCAAATTTAAATGGATGTCTTGTATTTTATCTGGCAGCACTTGTTTGGCGTTTAAACAGAAGGGATTTAAAAAAAAAAAAACACAAAGGCATCCATTTATAACTCTTAGAAGAAGAGAAATTTCCACTGCTATCCTTCTGAATGCTTTTCCTTTAAATGTAATGTCCTTAACAGCATCTTTTAAGTTTATTTTTGACCCATCAAGTTGTCCAGAGAGCATGCCACATCCTGACATTGAAAAAGTCCACCCCGGGTTTCAGGTCTCACTCAGCATCACCCCAGGCCAGAGCTTGCAAAATTGGTCCCCCAGGTAACATGGGACCTCAGGGGAGCAACAAAACCATGCAAATACTCAAGTTTTAATTGTGCATTTTCCTTCAAAATTTGAACATTAAATTTAGTGCTTTTAAAGGCACTGATACAGTTTTCTCTCCTCAATTCTTACCCTGAGGCAATTGAACATGATTAGTAACAGATGATTAGAAAAAAACAATAGGATCCAAATGTACTTCAAAATGTAATAAAAGGATTACTTCTTGGACATTTTGAAAAGGAAGATAAAAATACTGATATGCTTCAGACATTTAAAGCTAAGATACAGATCTTAATTACATTAATTATTAATTCAGGTATATTTCTGAACATCTGTAAACCCAGGGTGACACATAATTCCAAAATGTCGTTCTCTTACTTAGAGACACACTAATCGTTAGTATTTTGGAAATATTTTTAAGTTTTACAGCCAAAATGGATGCTCTGTAGAAGTGTGGTTAAAAGCATGGGCTCTAGGTGGGCACAATGGCCTGCAGTCCTAGCTGCATGGGAGGCTGAGGCAGGGGGTCACTGGAACCCAGGAGTTCTAGGCTAGCCTAGGCAACATAGTGAAGCCTCATTCCTTAAAAAAAAATTGAGAAATACAAGTATGGACTCACAAGTTAAACTGGGCTTAAATCCTAGCTCTGTCACAAACCAGCTGTGTGACCCTTGTCAAGTTTCTTAACCTCTCTGTGCATATATTCTTCAACTGAAAATGAGGATAACCACCCCAGAAGCTGTGAGAATATGAGTAAAGTGCTCAAACAGTGCTAAGAACACAATAAATGCTCAGGACATTTTGGGGATGAGGGTCATATGACCTAGCCTACACCATCAATAGACAAATAAAGCTCACACAATCAGAGAATGTCTCCACTTTTATAACTGACTCATGAGAGAAAAGATTTTTTCTTGTGGTCAAATGAGTATTTTTTTCCCAAAACTATAAATAACGATATTTTACGTATTTACTCATTTAATAAAAACCTCTTTCTTTTCAAAGTACACAACTTCTGGGGTTGTGTGAAATTAGCATCATATTGTTCCGAGAAGTGCAGCGATATGATCATCAGTTCTACCCAACTATTAGTTATTTTTCTTGTCTCATCCTGCTTATTATTCTATTTACTTCCTGAAACTCCAAAAGCAAATGAATAACACTTTCTCTCTCTCACCCCCCAAAGCCAATTAATCTAACTCAATCCTCTAGCTTTAGCGTAAAACAGACTGTCAAATGAAATAGTCCCAAATCACTGGGTTTCCAGCCATCTGGAAACAACTCTGAATTTCATTTGTTTATTTTTTTATTATAACATAGCTAAGGTGTCTGTGGTCTGAGGCAGTGATGAAAAACGAGTCCTTTCGAGTCAGACACCGCCGGGGTAAAATCCTGGCTTGGCCACGCTACTTGCACGTGTGAGTTTGCTGAGCCTCGGTTTCTTTCTCTCTAAAATGGGAGATTTTAATGTTTGTCTCTTTTTTTGAGTTGCTGTGAAGATTCACTGAGTTGATCCATAGGTAGGGTTATCCTATACTTCAAGATATACCTGCTGTCCCTGCATAATTGTTATCTCATATTATATTATTATCCTATTTTTATAAAGCATTTACGCCTGGCATGCAGTTACTATTCACTATTTGTTACCTCCTAATCATGATATACCAATGCCTGTAGTATTCTAATAACACTTGAAATTCCACGGAATCTTTATTTTTAAAGCAGGAATGGCCTTTTTTTTTTAACATAAAAAAGGAAATGCATGCCTGTGTGTGAAAGTTTGGACACCTGCCCATTACCCCTGCCCTCCCTGTCCCTTTGGATATTTCAGTCATTTAAGAAGCTAAAAGTGGGGGTGGAATTCTCAGTGGTAGAACCTTAGAGGCGGAGGCTAACATATCTTACATGCTTTGGTGGGACCACGTGAGCACAGCTTTACTGAAATACACCCTGCCAACAGCAGAAGGCCCTCTGAGGTGAGCAGGTGGGCCGAGGCTGGGAAGCTGTCATTCGACTTCTGCCAGCTACTGGATTGTCAGATGAATGCCAGACTGCAGCCCCTGCGATTTCCAAGACCCCCATCACTGCACAGAAATACCATGCTCAGTCATTGCCTGGAGCCAGGCTTCCTCGGGCCCCTCTCCCCAGCCTCCTCACCGGCTCTGTGGTATGCAGATCTCTTGACACAAGGGAGGGAGGGCAGACATTAAATGGCTAGTAGGCAAATAGCAGCTCTTTGCTCAGAAATGTGATTTCTTCCCTAACATCTCTTCCACCTCATGTGCCCTCTGCGCCAGGCCACAGACCTGATGTGGTGCCGCCAAGTGGCCCCGATGCACGCCAGACCCGGCTGGAATCTTGGCTCTGCTGCTGCCAGCTGCGAACCCTCCATGAGCCAACTCACTTTTCTGAGTCTTCTTTTTCTGTTCTGTAATATGAGATGTAATAATGTAGCAATACATCTCATCGGATTGGGAGGATTAAATAAGACAATGTGTTCAGTAGGATGCCTGGTAGGAAATACACATTTAATGCATGGGAAGTACCATTATGGTCCCAGGCTGAGAAGGGCCGGGCATTAGAGGCACGCAGGTGCAAAGAGATCCTGTGCTCTGAGGGCGGGGGTGTGGAGACTCAGTTTGCATATATACAAGCTGCATTTTGGAGGTTTACATCTTAATTAGAATCTGAAGAAGAGAAAGAATAAATCTAGCTAATGGTATTTCTGAAAGAAGATGCACAAAATGCGGTGAATGTATTCTAACTATCTTTTTGTGTTTTTCTGCATTCATTCATTTATTCATACCAACACTTTCTTATTGAATAAGTACTATGTTCTGAACGCTGGGAAAGGCTTCAACACATGAGCATGAATAAGCTTTTCGAAAGATAATGCTGGGAGGAAGCATAAGCAGTCTGTTAATGTCAGGCAATATTTATTGATTACTCACTGCAGTCAATAAATATGGTAATGTGAGCCACACTCTTCCACAGCCTGACGACTCAGAAAAATGTTGCCATCTGCTTAGGCCACAGTGAATACAGAGCAGCTAAAGTTTATTAATTAATGTCTCTGTGGACTGGAGGACCTCACCGCACACGTGCCAACTCCCTTCTGCAGACTGTCCGCCTTCCTTAGAAGTGAAGTAAGCAGTTGCTTATATGGTCTATGTCGGGGTCACTGCAAACTTCCTTCTCCCATGACATACACCCCAAAGACCTACTTCTTGAGCCGGTGAACAGGTCCTAAAATTTTCTGAGTTGTCAGTCCTTTGAGTTAAAGCTTTCCTAGGTCCTGCAGAATGTTCACGGGCTCTCTGGGGGGCAGGGAGCCATGTAAACTAGTCACGTCCTGGCAGAGAGAGAGCCTGAGTAGGAACCAACTCACCGGTTGCCAATTTTTGGACAAGCTCTTTCCGCCTTAGTTTCCTCATTCCTCATCTGTAAAATGAGGGAAGAAGAACCTACCCTTCCAAGTGATTGGGAGGACTGAAAAGATGATTTACGTGAAGTGACTAGGCCTGGGCTAGAAATACGGCAGGGCCCAGGACGCGTTATCTCCTTCTCCTTCCTGATTCCTTCAGCACAAAGCATCTCATTACTTGGTCAGCAACCTACATTGTGTTTCATGAACAGTGCCTGATGAAAGTGAATTCAGGTGGTTGTGACCTGCATTTGTTATAAAAATATGAAGAACAGAAAATGTCAGAGTAATGGTAGGCAATGTCTGCAACACTTTTGCCTCAGTACAAACATTCTCACAGGATATGATGTAAAATGTACTTCTAACTGGGTTATATTCCAGAAGTTTCAGGTGGGTACATACCCGAAAGAATTGAAAGCAGGTATGCAAAGAGATATTTATATGCTCATGTTCATAGCAGTATTATTCGTAATAACCAAAGGTAGAAGCAACCCAAGAGTCCATTATCGATGGATAAACGGATAAACAGAATGTGGTCTATCCATACAATGGAATGTTACCCAGCCTTAAAAAGGAAGGAAATTCTGACACATGCTACGACATGGATGAACCGTGAAGACATTACACTATGAGAAATAAGCCAGACCCAAAAGTACAAACACTGTATGATACCACTTACATGAGGCAGCTAGAGTAGTCAAACTCAAAGAGACAGAAAGGAACGGTGGTTGCCAGAAACTGGGAGGAGTCGGGAGTGGGAAGTTGATGTTTAATGGATGCAGAGTTTGAGTTTGGGAAGATGAGAAAACTCTGGAGACGGATGGTGGTGATGGTAGCACAATATGTGAGTGTGCTTCATGCCACTGAACTGTACTCTTAAAAATGGCTAAGATGGCAAATTTTATGTGTATTTTGCCACAATTAAAATTGTAAAAAATTAAATTACCAGAAAAAAAAATTTGAGAAACCCTGACTTAGATAACCCCTGAGGAGAGGTAAGTTTGGATAAAACCTGGGCAGGGAGGAAAGACAAAGTGTGCACCTCTGGGCAACCATACAGGGGACAGCACAACAGACCCCCTGATTTTGCTGGAAAACTCTCTTTTATGACCTCCAGGACCATAGACCTCTCTGTCTGATGTAAGAACACAGAAGATAAGGTTTGCAGTCTTGTTCTGTGATGGCATCATTTCCAGCTGACATTGTTGTGTTTTAGTTTTCTAATTTGAGAGTACAATGAATATGACAGCAATGCCTCATTCCTCTCCTCACCATCTCTTCTCCTTCAGAAGCAAGGCTGCCCAGCCTGAAGCCGACTCCTTGGTGCCCGGAGATGGGTCGGGGCCTTCCTTATCCACTGGGTGAGCCGCACCCCTCTGCAGGCCTGCAGTCTGGTTTGTGCATTCTGCATAATGACAGGGTCTGAGAAACCCTAAGGGGCCCTTCCTAGTTCATTTTTTATTCTTTGTGTCTAATAGCCGGAGAAACAGGATCTGGCCAACTTTCTCCAGGCAAAGGCTCAATGTTTGGTTTCTCGTTTTCTTAGCCGACGGTATCCTGGCAAATCACTTAAACAGATACAGAAAGGAGGTCTCTGGGGACAGACACCTCATAGACTAAAAGATCAGCCACAGTTCATCATTTTTGACACACATCGCTGTAGCCAAAATAAATATCAGGAAGGTTTTAAGTTTCTCTGGAAAAAAAAAACAACATCTTTTGGTAACAATTCTCAACTTGACTTTGATCTCTCAACTTCCAGACCCTATTATGTGATCGGTTTGTGTAACCTTCTTATTAAATGCACATGCATGAATGACAGATTTCTATACATGTCCAGCACACAATTGTTCCTCTGTATTTTTTTCTCTACATTTAACATTTTCTAAGATAGTGTTACAATGAGCTAAATGAGGAATTTTTAATGAATACTTTTCATTGATATGGACAGGTTGTACCTTTCATCTTTATAAATGACTCACAGAGTTGCACATTATACATCTGGAAAAGATCTTTGGGCATCATCTAGACCTGCTCTGTCCCACCAGTCAGTGGAGTCCATGTCTTTCAAGATGTTCAAAATAGAAGTCAGTGGTGGAGAGAAATTCTTTAGCCTCCTTTAGGCCATGCATCCTTCACTCTGGAGGGAAGCAAAGCCGTGCACTCCTTGCTGATGGCCCTGTCCTCTCAAGCGTTGGAGGAGGGCTTGCTCTGGTTGATGTCTCTGGAGCAGAGTGACCGCTCAGTCTTTCTTCTCCACAGACCCAGCTTCACTAGAAGACTTTTCAAAACTTTCTAATTATTTTTGTTTTTACCATCCTTAACTCTAAGTTTTCCACTTTTTTTTTTTTAAAAGAAGAGATTAAGATTCTAATAAGACTCTGATCAGTACCAACTGAAGATACAAGGCTGTTTTCTACCTTTTACAAGTCATAAATACTGTTATAATAGCAGTAACAATGAAATCAGTGAATGCCTTCTAGGTAATGGGCACTTTCTATATATTAATTCCAACTATTGTATTAACTTTTGCAGAAGGAACATTTCATGGGTCACTCTAATTCTGTCTGAGCTTATAATAATTTCCATTACTGCATAATAGAAACATATGGATGGACCATTTTCCTTCTACCTCATTTTACTTTTTTTCTCCTAGGAGTTTAACACTTTGTGTTTAATCCTATTTCTTTAATCTATAAAGATCATTTAAAATCTTCATTTATGCTTTAAGGCTAGAGTTAATTTATTCAATTGAGGGCCATCTACAAATGTAGAAGGGCATGCCCTTGGGATTTTTCTACAAGCCTTTTGATTGCCCTTTGACTCAGAGTGGATTTTTCAGTGGTGGGCAAATCTGGATTAAGAAGCACCATGATCATGCCAAATTGTGGCCTTCACAGAATTTTGGAAATCTTCATTTGCTTATTCCTAGTATTTTTCTGTTACAGATGTGGCCTATCCTCCTCTTCAGGCATTACCTTAATCACTCGGTCTTCCTGGGATAGTTACTGTCTGCTGAGAAACTACACAAGAGCTCTGCAATAGCAGCAGAATGGGACAGTGGTTAAGAGCTTGGCTTCCAGGATCTGAACCCAAGATTCAGACCTGGCTTTGCCACTCTAAGCTATCTAAATGTAGGGACATTAGTTAGTCTCTTCTGGCTTGTAAAATGGGAGTATTACTGGATTACTGTAAGAGCCACAGGGGATAAAACATGTCAAATGCCAAGAGTTGTTAAGTGCTCAAAACAGGTTAACTGTTATTATCATTAGGTAGAAATGCTGTCACACAAGTATTTTTATCCTTTCTCTATTTTTTATTTCTTATTTTCAGTTGAGGTAAAATTTTATATACAGTGAAATGCACAGATCTTAAGTATAAAATTCAGTGAGTTTTGATAAACATATAAATCCTTGTTACACAGCTCAATTTAAGATACAGAACCTTCCATCAAGTCACCCCAAATTACTCGCCCCCAGTATATGTATTTGAAATATATCCCCCTAGTTTGTGGCTTGCCTTTTCATTTTGATGAGATATTTTTAATTTTGATGAAGTCCAATTCATTAGAACTTTACGTTGCATAGTTTTGTGGCCTCTGTGAGAAATTGCTGCCTATTCCCAGGTTAAGATATTGTCCTATGTTTTTCTCTAGAAGCTCCGTTGTTTTAACTTTTATACTGATGAACCATCTCAATTGCATGTGGTATGAGATCCATCTTCCCCCCAGTGATTGTTCTGGCACCATTTGTTGAAAAGACTTTGCTTTCCTGACTGAATGCCTTTGGTGGCTTTGAGGAAAATCAATTGACCATACGTGCGTGGGTCTATCTCTTGACTCTTGTTTTGTTCCATTGATTTATTTGTCTGTACTTATGTCAGTGCCACACTATCTTAAATTATTTTAGTTTTATAGTAAGTATTGAAATCAGGTAAAGTACAGCCTCCATCCTTGTTCCTTAAGATTGTTTTAGCTACGTTGGTCCTTTGCTTATCTATACAAATTTTAGAATCAACCTGTAAGACCGTTTTCTACAAAAATGTCCTGCTGACCTTTCTATCAAGATTGTGTTGAATCTATAGATCAGTATGAAAAAAACCGAGTTATTAACACTATCGAGTCTTCTCATTCATGAATCTCTCTCTATTTAGTTAGGTCTTAAATTTCTCTCATCAATATTTTGTATTAGTTTTCATTTGTATAGGTCTTACATGTCTTTTGCTAAATTTATTAAGTATTTTATGTTTTTTTATGTCATTGTAAATGGAATTGCTTTTTAAATATCATTTTCCAATTACTTATTGTTAATAAATGGGAACACAATAGATTTTTGGATATTGACCTTTATAATTTACTTACTGATTCCAGTAGTTATTTAGTGTTAGTCTTTAGGTTTTTAAGACTTTCTCTGTAAACAACCATTCTTTTCAATCTTTATGTCTCTTATTTCCTTTCTTTGTTTTATTGCATTAACTAGAACCTCCAATAGAACACTGAATAGTGGTGATAAGAGCAGGAATCATTGCTATTATTCCTGATCTCAGGAGGAAAGTGTGTGGAGTTTCAACACTGAATATGGTGTTAGCAGGTTTTGTTTTGGTAGAAGCCCATTAGTACATTAAGTAAATTTCCTTGTATTTTTTTCTTTTAAAATCATGAATGGGTGGTGCATTAAGTAAATTTTATTGTATTTTTTTTCTTTTAAAATCATGAATGGGTGGTGCATTTTGCCAAATGCTTTTTCTCCATCTACTTAGATGACCATATGGTTTTTCTCCTTCATTCTATTAGTACGGGGGATTACATTAATTGATTTTCTAATGTTAAACCAACCATGTGATAAATCCTACTTAGTCATAATGAATTACATCCTTTTCACATATCACTAGATTAGATATGCTAATATTTTGGTAAGAACTTTCACATCAGTGTTTATGCAAACATGGGATACTGGATTATCATTTTATTGCAAGGTTTATGTCAGGTTTTGGTATCAGGATTACACTGGCCTTATACAATGAATTGGATGAATTGGGTAGCTTTCCTTCCTCTGTTTTCTGAGAGTTTGTGCAAGACTGTTAGTTTACTCGTTGGTGTTCCACTGATATAAACATTTGTTATGTAAAGTTCTGATAGACTTTACCAGTGAAACTATTTGGCCCTGAAGGAATTCTCTTTATGGAAGAGGTCTGTTTACAAACTCAATTTATTTAATAGCAATAGGGTCATTCAGATTTTCTATTTATTTTGTGGTAAGTATGATAAATTCCATTTTTCAAGGAAATTGACTATTTCCTCTGAGTTGTCAAATTAACTGGCAGAAAGCAGTTTATAACATCCACTTATTACTGTTCAAATATCTATAGGATGATGATGTCCCCTCTTTCATTGTTGATGTTGATAATTTGTGTTTTTTTCCTTGATTAGTCAGTCTTGCCAGTGTTTTGTTAATTTTATTAGTCTTTTAAAAGAACCAAATATTGATTTTATTTTCTCCTTTGTTTGTTAATCTCTGTTCCTATCTTTATTGTGTACTTCCTCCTAATTATCTTGAGTTTAGTTTATTATTCTTTTTCTAGCTTCTCAAAGTAGATATATCACTTACTAATGTTAAACTGTTTACTTTCCTAATATTAGCATGTAAAGCTATAAATTTCCTTTTGTGGTGATTATCATTTTAGTGAATCCTACAAATTTTCATAAATTATACTTTCATTTTCATTCTGTCAAAATTACTTCCTAATTACTTGTGACTTATTCTTTAACTGAAAGACTATTTAGAAGTGTTATTTAATTTCCAATATTAGGGATTTTCTAGATATTTTATTGCTATTGACTTTCACTGCAATTATATTATAATCATAGAACATACTCCACAAAATTTTCATTCTACAAAATTTACTGACACTCCTTTTATACTGTTCACCAAAAAGCCTACCTTTGTGAATACTTGATGTGCATTTGAAAGATTCTGTATTTTGCACTTGTTGGGTATAGTGTTCTATAAATGTCAATTAGGTCAAAGTGGCTGATGAAGTTGTTTAAATATTTTATATACTTCCTAATATTTTTAATTTTTCTAATAATTGCTGAAGAAAGAGGTGTTAAAATCTCTAATTATAAACGCAGTCTTATCAGTTCTTGTTTCATGTATTTTGAAGGTCTGTTAGTAAATATATACATATTTATGAGTGTTCCGTCCTCCTCATTTACTGATCTTTTTAGCATTACAAAACATCCCTTTTAATCTCTTGTAATATTCTTTGCCTTGAAGTCTATTTGGTAGCATTAATACAGTCACACCAGCCTTCTTATGCTTTTTTACACAGTTTATCTTTTCCATCTTCTGGCCTCAACCTATTTGTGTTGTTATATTTAAAGAGTGTATCTTTTAGACAATAGGTGGTCTTGATTCTATAGCCAGTCTGATAATATTTTTCTTTAATAGGAATTTTCAGTCCACGCTATGGTTTGGATACGGTTTGTGTGTTTCCACCCAATCTCATGTTGAAATTTGATCCCGGACATGGTGGCAGTGGGAGGTGAGGCTTAGTGGGACATGGGGGTGGACCCCTCATGAATAGATTAATGCCACCCCCCCAGGGGGTGAGTGAGCTCTCCCTCCTGTGAGAATGGACTAGTTCTAGAGGGGATGGATCATTTTCTGTTAGAGTGGGTTGTTATAAATCCACGATGTCCCTCAGGTTTCTCTCTTCCAACATGCCCGCTTCCTTTTTGACCTTCCCTGCCATGTTCCGATGCAGCACAAAAGCCCTCACGAGAAGCTGAGCAGATGCTGGCACCGTGCTTCTGGGATAGCCTGAAGAACCAGAGCTAAATAAACCTCTTTTCTTTATAACCTACTCAGTCTCAGGCATCCTGTAATAACAACACTAAATAGACTGTGACAGTCCATTTACTTTCAATGCAATTATTAACATGGCTAGGTTCAAGTTTACTGTTTTTCTATTTGTTTTCTATTGATACCTTCTGTTTTGCATCTCTGTTCTTTCTTTCCTGCCATCTTTTGTGTTAATCTAACTTTTTTTTGGTATTTTATTTTATAATAATTTCTCCAATGACTTCAGTTCTGCTGCTTTCTGATACTTCTTTTTAGTGCTTCCTCTGGGCATTACACTGTGCACCCTTATCTTATCACTAATATACTTAAGATTTAATACTGTAGCACTTCACAGAAAATGTAAAAACCTTGCAACTGTGTAATTCCATCTGCCCTCTCTTATCCCTTGTGTTATTTTGTCATATATTTTACATCTGCATACATCACAAGTTCCACAAAACAATCTTTTATTATTTACATTAGCAATTTTTCACATTTACCCATATATTTATTATTTCCTGTAAATATTTTCTTCTTCTAGATCTGAGCTTCCATCTGACCTTCTTACCCTTCAGCCTGAAAAATTTCCTTTGTCAATTTATTGTAGCAAAGGCCTGTATGAATTCTCTCAGATTTTGTATATCCAAAAATGTCTTTATTTTACTGTCAGTTTTGATGGATATTTTTGCTTGCTTGGAATTCTGGCTTGATAATCATTTTTCTCTTTTGGCCTTTTAGCACTTAAAAGATGTTTTTGCATTGTACTGTAGCCTTTGTGTTTATGATGGGAATTCTTTAGTTAATTGTATCCTTGTTCCCCTGTATATGTCATTTTTCTCTGGCTGCCTTCAAGATTTTCTTTTTATCTTTAGTTTTCCACAATGTCCCAAGGTGTGGTTTTATTTGTATTGATCCTGCTTAGGGTTTGCTGAGCCTCTTGGATCTGTAAGTTAGTGTATTCACCCAATTTGGGATGTTTTTAGCTATTATTTCTTCAAATTTTGGCAGGGGGTGGTGGTTATTTCCTTTTTCCTCTCCTCTGGTACTCTAATGCATGTGTATTAGACTGCTTGATCTCATCCCATAATTCACCAAGATGTCGTTCATTGCTTTTTAATCCTTATTCTCTCTGTCCTTCATGTTGAATAGTTCTTACTGATATGTTTACTGATACTTTATTTTGTTATTTCCACTCTTCATTTAACACCATCCAGTGAATTTTTCATTTCAAATATTATACTTTTCAGTTCCAGAATTTTCATATGGTTCTTAATAGTTTTCATTTCCCAGCTGAAATTTCCCTTCTTTTCAGTCATGATGACCATGTTTTTCTTTATGTCCTTGGACATATTATAATAGCTACTTTAAAACTCGTGTCTGAAAATTCCAATATCTAGGTCAACTTAGGGTCTATTACAGTGGCTACACTTTCTCTTGACTATGGATCACACTTTTCTATTCACATATCCCTTAATTTTTAATTAGATATGAACATTGTGGATATTTTATATAAATTATAGACTCTGTTTTCTTCCTTTAAACAGTATTGATTTTTTGTTCCATCAGGCAATTAAATCTTTAGCTGATTTAGCTTGAAGTTGGAGATGCTTTGTGTTGCACTTTGTTAGGGAGGATCTATGTTGGTTTTGCCCTTCGTTTCAGTGTGACTCCTTTACTTTGAAAGGGAGTTCTTCTGATATTTCAAAGAAAATCTGAGGTGTTTACCAAGCTCCTCTAACTTGAGTGGGATTCAAACTCCAAACGCTATAGGCAGTAAGCAGCTGTTAAAATCTTTGCTCAGCCTTTTCAGCTTTCTACTTATTGTTTTCCATTGGGTTCATTGGCATCTTCCCCCTCAGATATGCAGTTTAGCTGTTATTCAAAGATTGACGGGAATTTAGATACAGAACCCAGGGTCTATTCTCTATGGCTCCCTCCTTTTTTGGATTTATTCCCTTAATTCCCAGCCACTCTGGCAGCCCTGAACTTCATCCTTTGCCACCTCAGGCCATTATACTTGTGGCTTTCTCGTTGAGCTCTAGTTGTTCTTCGTGGACTGGGTGTGTCCTCAGGGGAGAAGCTGTATAAATGCAGTTCTCACCCAGTCCAGTGCCCTTCTGTCCAGGATCAAATTTCCTACATTCTCTGCCTTTTGTAGTTAGAATACAAATATTTTTATATTTTGAAATAGTTTGTACAGAGTTTATAATAGCTATCTTCAGGGGAGTTAACCCAATATAAGCTCTTCCATCATTAACATGAACATAACTGGAACTGTGTCACAGATATTTTATGTTTTCACAAGTGTGTACGTGTAAAGATTAAATTCTTTCTTTCATCTTCCTGAATATTCATAGGATCATTAAATAATACGCCCTGAAGGGATCCTCAGGTGTTGTCCAGACTACTCCTTCCTACCAGGAATGACTGTCTAAAACCAATCATAATTAATCTCCTGTTGGTAAACGAGGTCAGGGAGGAAAGATGCTTCTTTAGGAAGTAAGTTCTTCTGTCTGGAGACTCCCAACTTTATACTAAAATTTAAGCCCATATAATGGCTTTAAACAACACAGGGTCATAGAGATATATAGACAGAGGGATGTAGAGGCATTGCTGAAGCCAGGTCCATCCCACCGTGCCATGAATATGAAAGAGGTCCCTTTCCCAGTGCCTGTGTTTGTTATCTCCAGTTTTCTTTGCTCTGCTTCACCTGTTTAGCTTCCGCAGAGCCCATAATTTTTCATCTATTTTACTTTGGCTCTCTCTCCTTGTTCCGTTTTCTGAAATCTGTATATCACTGGTTCTGTTTACCTGGCTTCTGAATCATTCTGATTGTCTCTGACCCTTAAAGTTATGGGCCAAACTGTTTCTCCCCCCAATTCTATATGTTGAAGTCCTAACCTCCAATACCTCAGAACATGACCTTATTTGGAGATAGGGTCTTTACAGAGGTAATCAAGTTAAAATGAGGTCATTAGGGCGGGGCCTAATACAATATGGCGGCTGTCCTTATAAAAAGGAACACAGAGACAAATATGCACAGAGAGAAGATGAGGTGAAGACATGTAGGCAGAAGACGATCATCTACAAGCCAAGTTCCTTCTGAGGGATGTGAGGAAAGGATGTGCCCCAGGCACATCCCTCAGAAGGAAACAACCCAGCCAACACTTTGATCTGGGACTTCCAGCCTCCAGACTTGTGAGAAAATAAATTTCTGTTGCTTACACTAGGGTGGTACTTTGTCATAGAAGCCCTACTGAACTACATTTACCACTTAACAAATACTCTAATCCCAGTTTTCCTACTTGATTCTGACTCATGGCTTTGCTTTGTCTATTGAGACCCACACCCCTTGGTATGGAAAATGGACAAGAATTAGAAGTCTTATGTCTTTTTTTTTGAGACAGAGTCTCACTCTGTTGCCCAGGCTAGAGTGCTGTGGCATTAGCCTAGCTCACAGCAACCTCAAACTCCTGGGCTCAAGCGATCCTCCTGCCTCAGCCTTCTGAGTAGCCGGGACTACAGGCATGTGCCACCATGCCTGGCTAATTTTTTGTATATATTTTTAGTTATCCAATTAATTTCTCTCTATTTTTAGTAGAGACGGGGTCTCGCTCTTGCTCAGGCTGGTTTCAAACTCCTGACC